>VOMN01049060.1:0-20461 GCA_014899125.1 Orchestia grillus | reverse complement strand
ACAGTATGCAGGACTTGCAAACAGTATGCAGGACTTGCAAACAGTATGCACGACTTGCAAACAATATGCAGGACTTTCAAATACTATGGAGGACTTGCAAACGATTTTTGCGATCCATGAGCTCGAAATTCCCACAAAAGTTTCCATAAAGGTCGGCGACCCGTTCTGCTTTTTGCTGCTCGGCGACAGGAATCCAAGCGCTGAGAAGCACGTGCCCACCGCTGGCTGCTGGGACGTAGCTGAGAATTAGTAAAACTTGCTTCTGTGCTGTGTTTTGAAAGCTTGAAGCGTAACCCTTTGTGTTGTAAGGGTAAACAGAGCTCAGTGCTACACACTATACGGCTGCAATTACCGTCTGAACTGAGTATCGTTAAATTGAAAGCTTCAAGTGAAGTTTCTTCTTCCTTCTTCTGAAGTGGTACTGTACCGAATAATAATAGCAATAATGATGAGGTATCTTATCTTTGTGTTGTGAAGTTTAAGAAGGCTTAGGGATGATTATTTTAAGGTTAAAATATTCATCTGAACTGAGTGTTGTAAAATTGAAGGCCTAAACGTGGTATCTCATGGTTGTAGTTTTCCACGGTGCTGTAAAATAAATTGAAATTTTCACAGAAAAATAGTACGATCACTGTTCGCACTTTTATTAAAAATATTTGGTTGCTAGCTATGCCCTGAAGAAGCTAAAAAACTGCATAATTGTACTTTATTACCGCGTAATGCAATTAATTTCCAAGTGGTTTGCATAGTCTTCATCACAAGAATTTGCGGAAGAAACATCCTTCGAATACCTATGTTATCCGCTTTGATTGTAGTAACAAAAAACGAATATGTGTATTATTTTCAAAGTTAACTTCAAGCGACATATTTATAATCGAACTTTTTTCTTTAATGAGCATGAGAGACATTCGAAACCAACATTTAGTTATCTCGGACTAAAATCGAGCAAGGCAAGCTCAACTTTACCCTATTCATAATTTTAATTTCAATAAACTCTATGCAAATTACCATAAATCTAATACTATTCTGAACGGAGCTAGCTCGGGTGGGGTTTCCAGTCTTGTACTAAAAAAATTCATATTCGATACCTGTAGGAGGTGCAATTGTTTGCTCTTATATGCCCGAGCTATCGTGGAAATGTGAAGGTAATACGCTCCATAATTATGAGCTTACTAGTAGTAGTTTTGAAATCCTTCCCTAGCCCATGTTTTGCCCTCAACGATCAAAATTAGGCCTCTCACCATAAATTAGAACTCATTGCACACGCGCACGCACTCCGCTTGTGAGATTCTATCAACAGGATCATCGAGTCTGTGCAGAGGCAGGAGCAACTAGATGCCTCTTTAGGATAGAACCTGACGGGCTGCAAGCCGAGGTGACATAATGCCACGAGTTTGCCTCTTTTGTGTTCTGCTGAACACCTAGCGGCGCCAAGGTGCTGCACCTAACACAGCAACCACAACTGATTGGCGCCACCCGTTTGTTGATCTTTAATTGACTGAATATTTACTCAGAAATTTCAAGTTGTGACGCCACCGTAATAAGATCGTTTGGAATTGATTTCCGTTTTTCGAAAAACTGTTTGAGAAGGAAAAGTAATGTTTTACTCATAGTGGTCGATCTCTTGATTTAATTTAAGTTATGTGTTCATGTTTAAATTGTCTGTAAAAACTTCTTCTATTAGTCTTCCTCTCTCCAAATAAAGCAGTTATGAATTACCGTGAAAATCAATTTAAAGCGATTTGTATAAAAGAGCCTGTCATCATTTGGATGTAATAGTAAAGAGAAGAACAACAACAGTAGAACTGTAAACTTTGATATATGAAGAGTCAAATGTCCCATGCCCGAAGCCTTGAATTTGATGCCACACAATTGATCAAGCAAGCTCATGTTGCGCGTGAATCCCCGTTAACGGAGAGAATTTTGATGTGTCGTGTGTCGTGAAGTGAACGTTAAGGTGAGCTACCTGAAATTCCCATCGACAATATACTTAAACAACTTGAGTAACAGTAAACACGCGCTAGGAATTTCCACGAGTCCTACGCTCAGAAATCGTTTGCCAAGTTTTTTTCTCGTACGGCTTCAGGAATGCGGAAAATTTGACATTGATGTACTAAAGCACTGCCTTTCGTGGCAAATGTATGTCTCTAGCAATGAGTAATCATAAGCAAAGGATCCTGTGGAATATTCATGAAGAAAATCCCCATGGTTCGATACCTTTTTGCATTCATTCTTTGGTATTCGGAACGAATGTAATGGATACTATGCAGGGTAATTTGAGTTTTTTAAAAGACCTTTCAACTTCATGTAAAGTAAAACGCATTTTTAGAAAGCATCACAGTTAAATTCAGCGCTGTGTAGCCTGGCATTCGTCGCTTCCAATTCCGGGACATTTTTGTTTGGATTTCCCATTGAATTTCACTTTGCAGGTAAAGGCCTAATTAAACATACCAGTTTGCGACCAGTTTGCCTAACTCATCTCGAACTTCTTCTGCCAGAAAAAGATTGCGGAACGAGCTTTCAAGTGCGCTGGAAAATACCAGCACTTGCTACCCAGTCGGCCAAACTTCCCCAGCTTGGAGACTCGAGGTAACCGCGGCCAGCTGTTGGGTCTTCCCTCCCAGCAGCAAAACATCGTCCGCTGGCCGCCCCTAGCTGCAGCTCTTGTTGCTTAGTTACGGTGAGCCGGACCTTGCACGAGTCGAGCTGCAAGTAGTGAAAGAGTTTCTTCAGCTTTTGCAAGTCATTTGGATTCATGAGGTCACTTTCACCGAGCTTTGTGGACAAGAATTACTTCGATTTGTCTACTCATCGACGAAACATCGCTTTGACTCAGCGGCGTAGTTGGTAATAACCGCCGAAGCTATGAATAATTAAAAACCTCGAAAGATTATAAGCAACTATAACTCCTCTCGCTACGTAAAAATCTGAATACGATATTATGTCATTAAATGAGCTTGTATCTAAGTTTTGAAGCACTTGAAGCCTTTTCTTGGAGATCTTGGAAGGAATATGTCCTTGGGCTCAACCTCTACTACGCTTAAGGTCTCAAGGATGTCATAATCTAACAGTTATTGAAGTTATTCAGTCCTTCATTTAGTAATTGAAAAAGTTACTGTTGAGATTCCTTTTTTGGCTGATTGAATTTCAATTTAAAATTTCTGTACTCAAATTGTTGACTTTCAAACTCAGTTGCATTAGAACAAAAAACACGGTAGTTCAAAAGCTAAAGAGAACCTAAATCATTTTCTTCTCAAGCCCGTCTGTTCTGTTTAAAGACTAACAGTAAATCTTCACTCGATCAAAACGTAAACTTCAGAGCACGATTTCCTACGCTCCATTTCTCACTCACATGAAGCACTTCATTGAAGTGTGTTAAGGAAAACTGTAAAAAATTATTTCTGAAGGCAACCAAAAAAACTTGCCGCGAACAACAAATTTATGCACCAGAATCACGATTTTAAATTTTTGGAAAATCAAATTTTAAAGTAAGAAAATATTTAAAGTGAACTTTTATAGCACGTACCTCGCAAGGATCGCGCAGAATAGATTAGCATTCTCGGATATTTTTAACTGCTTTGGGACTTTTCAGCCTATGAAAACACAACAAAGCATTTCGTTTGAAAATCTAGGAAAATTCTGAATTATGAGAAGCAAAATATTGAGAAATGGTTCCGCCCACTCTGCTTCGATGCCCGCAGCCTCCGGAGGCGCTCTGGAGGCCGTCTGATGTCCTCGGATTTTTTGTGAACCATTTGGGATCCGCGCACCCGGATGTTGTTCTGCGCCAAGTTTGCTCTGCAAAAGCGCACTGCCATTCTCTTCTTAAGGCATGAAATTGCTGAGCAACATTTGTGATCGAATGCGAAACGAAAAGACAAGATCGAGTTGCAATGTTTAGCCGCGCACATATTCTGCACACACCTTCGAGGATAGTTTGATCTTTCCACGGGCGCAGTTATTTTCTTGAGTCTAGTTCATTTTTTAGGTTTCAATGCTCAAATGCTACAGTTTCTCAATTTTGCCCCCGTGGTCTGGACAGTGGGCTACCACGCGGAACTGCGTTATGATCTGTCATTGACCACCGGCTGAAGCTGCAAGCCGATTTTTTCTAGCCACCTCGTAATTATTGCTTCAAATGTTATCCATTTGAAGCTTCTATGGCTTCTGCATCGCTGCACAGTTCAGTTTTTATTCAGCCCTCGAAAGTAGTTCATCCGTTAGGGTAAAGTGAACAAGAACATCAGCTTTTATTTGTAACGATCGATGAACTCTTCAGTATTCAATCTATTAATTCTGAACAATAATGGAGGACGTGATCGATTCGTATGTACTCGTATATCTCAACAGAATTTGTCAAGCTTAGAAGTATATACAAAATATTGTTTAGCCGCCCCCAGAAATAATAGTTATGCCTAAAATCAAATAATACTGAATAATCCTGAGGAATTACTCCGAAATTTAATCTCGACTAATTTAACAATTTCCTTTGCTATTAGTAAGCCTTGCATTAAAATTCAGGTTGTTTTCAAGAAGACTCCGGCAGTATAAAATAAAGGATGAAGACTTCGACCAAAAATTTAAAATTCGATGGCCCTCTGCGTTGATTAAATATAGTCAAACTCCTTTGTAAAAAACAGCCTTCGTTCGAATATCCACAATTCCATCTACTCTCCGCTTCCATCGGGTAGGATGAACCGCTCTTCATCTCCGCTAATGTGTGACAGTACGTAAGGCCTACTATCACAACAACTTTTACGTACGGCCTCCTACCGCATCAACTTTACGTACGGCCTCCTACCGCATCTTTCTAAACATTTTTTTTGCACCTATAAATAGAGACTCATCTGAACGTGCTAACACATGTCAAAAATATATAATTGGACATATTTTCCATTTTGTTCCAAGTCTAACGACCTATAAAACCATACTCCAACGTTCTCAAACCTGAGCTAGCTCAAGACTAGATAATAATCTGATGATCAATTTCTACGTAAAACGTTCAGCATGACCATCAGAACAAGATGTATTGATTCCTTGGCTAATAGGTTGTTGTGTATCGAGGAAAGTACATAAATTTCATAAACAGCTTTCTAATCACCGAATTTAACTCAGTTCAGCTTCAAAGAGCTCCTGGTTGCATACTTATTAGTGTTCCTAGAAAGGAAATCAGAGGAAATTATTCAGATCTGCAACATTTCACAATGACTATCTAGAGACACACGTCATCGTTGGTCGGTGGTGAGTAAGCCGACAAAATCTCCTAGCGTAGACTTGTTTTTGTCCATGTCGAACAGACACTGTATTTAACCTACCAAATTATACACCGCAATCGAAAACAGATTTCATAACACAGCCCAAATTCTACACTTATTTACAGAAATCGCCTAATCTTTATTGATAGCGCCATTGTGCTCTACAAATTCCCAGGTTTCTATGACTACCTAACGTTTTATTCTCTTTATCCTGAAGAAGGCATTAATAATAAGGAAAATGATCATTCCTTTACTACGGAAATTAAAACGAAACGATATGAATGCTAACAATATTAACAATAATTTCACAAAATAATAAATGTGTAATAAATGTGTAAATAATAACTGAAAACACAGTTCGAGGTAAGCAACCTCTCAAATATACACAGAAACGTTGTTATACATTTTTTTGTACCTTACTGTACTTGTGCACCTACCCTACCTTTAATGTCAGCACTCATGAAAAACTGGACACATTCACATCAAATGTATATGAATTTCAAGTGTGTGAGCTAATCCTACACGATTTTCTAGCGCCGAAAGAGCACCTAAGGTAATTGCCAGAAATTGTACTGTCAAACTTAATTTCTTCAAATTTTCTTTCGTAATCGCTACTGTATGATGATCAATGTCTATCATAGCAAGAAATGCGGCATCAAGTTCTAAAAATATTTTCATGAACTTTTAAATTTGCCTGCCGATAGTGTATGAAGATTCAATACAGCTTTTCGCGCTGTACAGAAACTTTAGGCTCTAAAAATGAAACGATTTTCAATTTTCATTTAATAGCTAACGAATAGTACACTTTTTGAAAAAGAGAAATGAGTCGACAAAGATCTTTGTCAAATCATTTCTCATGACGAACTTCGTCAAATCATTCGTTCCGCTCTTTCAAAAGTGAACCTTTAGCAAGCAATTAGGGGAAAATTAAAAATCATTCCTCGCTACCCCAGTTTACTCATAGGTTTGCTTTTACGGATCTAAGTCGTGGGTTTGGTACACAAATTTTAGAACGGCAGTCATGATAAATTTTTGGATCGACTGGAAATTTTTCAAGTATTGGAACAAACTCATTACTTGAAAAAACAGGTCTAATTCAATGTTATATCACTGTACAATGAAGCACATCAGCTATTTAACTGGACTTTTGTGGTGCACCTTAAAGAATTCATTATTTTAACGTAAAATTCATGTATAATGTTATCCATACGTGTGCACTCCTGAGTATTATTTAGACATAGCACTCCTCAGTAAGAAAAAATTAAATGCAAGAAATGTGAGCGAGGTATGAGAATTTTTCATTGCTTTTAAAAAAGATTGTACAAACATTTTTGTACAATGCCGGACTGACTGAATTCATAAAAACTAAATTTAAAACTAATTCATCCGCGCTCTGATTTTTCGATAAAGACACTACAGCTGATGCATGCACAAATCCCTTTTCTGCCTGATCTACCTTTTCGCAACCTCATCGATAACTAATCGACTATCCTGCTACCATATTTGTGCTCGAGCAGCCAAGAATATAAATATTTATCGGTAATAATAGATGCTCTGCCAAACAAGTTCAATTGTGTAAACGATGCGTTTCTTCCACAAAAACTTAGAATAATTATTTTTTTCGATAGTATGGTTTCAGTTTACGAAGCTCACAGAAAAAGGCGGCAACGATATCGGGCCGTGCATTTCCTCATCTAGTTTGAGCTGCTGCTTTGGAGAAATGAAGAATATACTTAATGCACGGCCAAAGGTCAGTTTGGTCAAATCTGAGCCTCACTTCAATCTGCCGCTTCGAAACCAATCAAAACTTTTGAAAAACAGAGGTTACATGCACTGCCCCATGAACAAAGATATGTTTAATTCGATGTACTTGATGCAATAGGTTCACTTTTAATCTTAAGCTAATTCCTGGTACACAAAGTTGCTTGATCTTTTCTTTAATTCTCTCCAGAAATAGTTTCAATTTCAAAAATATTTGTTACTACGAAAGTGGTAACTTGAAAAATAAAAATCGTCGGGTATATTCATTAATTTCTGAAATTTATGTGGAGCTACAAATTTTTTAAACGTAAACATACTTGATGCAAGGCATAATATTCCAACCAGGTTCATATCGTGATTACGCCTTTATTGAATAGGGAAATATTCTTGGGTATAAAGCTGAAATCAAAATTTCAAGAAATCAACTATCTACCGAAGCCACAATTGCTTCTATTTTTAATGTGTAGCTTACTGCTATCCACGTTTTTTATGGTTATTCATTAAATTAAACTCAAAGCTGCATTTCACGCAAGACTTTGGAGCTTAGTTTGGCGTATTTCAAAAACGAACACTGGCTACCGGCGAGTCCGTGTCTTGACGGCAGGTCGTCATGGAGACCACGTTTGGGAACGGAAGCTACGGTAACGCTATGAACATTAACCCAATCTGGAACGTAATTTTTGTTCCTGACAAGAAAGTTTTTTTTTAAATCCTCTCGAGGTAAAATAATAAAAAAGCTAAACATTATTCTTAAGAAACATTTTTTTTGTTGGATCTGCTTCATTTAAATAACTGACAATACATTGAAAAAAGACAAATTTAAAATTTCGTTGACCTGCTGACTGTAAAAGAGAAGCTCTAACATGGATTTTTTCCATTTGCTAAGTCACAAGAAATACAAAAAATAGAAAAGTATTGTTATTACCATAACGAAATTTCGTTACATAATGTTATTCGTGAGTGTAGCTTCCACGGCACGAGCAAAATAGCAATATAAGTAAACCGATATTTTTCCAAAATTTCTTTATGATTCGTTTTATTTCACTGTTAACATGATGTTTTCGATCAACTATGCGAGTTTCATAGCTTTTCTAAAAAAAGTTGCTTCACCTATCGTTGTAAGCATTCAGCGTGCATATGTGCATGAATAACGAAACACTTAACGCATGTGTCCGTATGAGGTTTTATGAAACAATGTACGGGCCCGTATGAGGTTTAATGAAACAATATATGGAACCGTATGAGTTTTAATGAAACAATGTACGGGCCCGTATGAGGTTTAATGAAACAATATACGGCCCGTATGAGGTTTAATGAAACAATATATGGGACCGTATGAGTTTTAATGAAACAATATACGGGCCCGTATGAGGTTTAATGAAACAATATATGGGACCGTATGAGTTTTAATGAAACAATATACGGGCCCGTATGAGGTTTAATGAAACAATGTATGGGCCGTATGAGGTTAAATGAAACAATGTATGGGCCCGTATGAGGTTTAATGAAACAATGTATGGGCCCGTATGAGGTTTAATAAAACATTTAACCTGTATGCCTGTATGAGGTTTAATGAATCACTGTGCGTACACTCGAATTAAAAAAAGTTGAACCAAGTTATTCTAGGTGAAACAAAAATTCGAAAAATTTTCTTCAATGAACAAATTCAATAAAAAATATACAATTTTCCATCTTATGACAATTTAATTTTATAGTAAATTATCATTCAAGATGGCTGGTATAAAAACAGAACGTATATTGATGAAGTAACGGAAAATAGGATTGTAGGATTCAGGTAGTTAAATAAAACTTGCAAGGATATTCATGCTATCCTTCAGAAAGAAAAAAAGGCAATACCGTAGGCAACTGTGAATAGGTTTGTATTACAAAATAAAAGGTTCTGTTTCTAGGAAACCAGGATCTGGTCGCCCTAAGGCCTCGATAGTCAAGGATGACCACAGGCAGAAAATGACTGTTTCGTAAGATCCGAAGAGCACCTTTGCGGATCTCTGGATCGAGTTCAAAACAGCAACCGTGAGCACTCTATCGAGACCCACAATACCAAGAAGAACGAAGGAATTTGCATTCAGTTCAAAAAAATTGTCAAGAAGCCCTTATTAAACCAGAAAAACATCAAAGACTGAAAGACAATTACTTCACTTCACGGCTTGAAAGATTCCCAGTGGTTTGAGAAAGCAGTATGGACTGATTGAATCTCGATTTGGCTTTTTAGCGCTGCCCTTGAACACTGCATTAGAAGATCAGGTGAAAGATTCGTGCCAAGTTGCATTGAAACAACAGTGGAGCTTGAGTATGGAGGGCAAATAGCGCCGGGATCCCTTATTGCTGTCTTTCAGGGTTGAGAAAATCCAACGGGAATTCGATCCCATACTAATGGTAAGTTGTTCGGTATTTGTTAAATTGCTCATTTTCCATAAACTCTTTGCAAATTGCCCATTTTTCTATAAATGATAAAAATTAGCTGGGCACAATTTTTTAATGCGAGTGTTTGTCTGTATGAGGCTTAATGAAACACTTTCTAGTAATTTTGAAGTAGCTGGATATAGGTATTCGCTTTTTTCATCAAACTTTTTTGAACAAAAACCAGTCATGATAATTTAGTAAGTCCACCAGCGATGTGTTTTGCAAATACGGTATTCATGACATTATTTTGCCTCGCTTGGTGAAATTTTTGCTCTCAATTCACTATTAAAAGTTTGCTATATCTCTCATCTATCTATTCTTGTTTGACTATAGGATTTCAATCTATGTTACTAGACTTCTATTTTTCCCTCTCATTCCGAAATTTTTTGTATGCCTCTATGACGAATTCCATGCTGGGATTCTTTAGATGTAAACAGGTGTCCCTAGGTTCTCCTTTCATTTGATATCATTGAATTTTGTAGATTGTCTCCCTCGTTCATATCAATAAACGCATCAACAGGATAACAAAAACTATTTGAGGTAATCGAGTCGTATTCATGTACTGCAAGTAATCACAGAATGAATCAATGATGCGCAAAGAATGTTTCCGAAATCCAAGAACAAAAATGAAGAAAAGACTCGTACCAACAAAAGCGAAAACATTTTTGAGTTATAATCGCTGTTGAGGTGCGGGCAGCCGGCGCCGAGCTGTAGAAAAAGAGAGCCAGATGATCTCTGAACTGCACAGTCAAAAGCCAAGAGGCGGACAGCCATGTTCATACAATAAAGAGGGCAGCCAGAACCTGTACGGCGATGGACACCTCCCAAGCTCAGCCACCCGCCCGGCGTCCGCGCATTCTCTTCCATTAGGAAGGAAAGTGCGAAAAGCCGGTGAGTTCACACAGATTTTTCCGTGGATTAAATATGAATGAGTTTTATTGGCGAGCGTCCAATGAAAAGAGCCGTGCTAGAACTGGAATAGTAGCTGGAAGGAATAGGAAACTTGAATTTTATCAAAGATCGTTCAATAAGCAAACTCAGAACCTTGAAAGTTAGCTGGCTGTTTAAAAATTAAAAACTTTGCTAATAGTTGTTATCCAATTCCATGCAGCAAAATATTGCTGGGACAAGGATTAATCCAGCAGTCAACAAAAATTTGTGCAAATAGTGAAAGATTTTCTAAGAGAATAAAATTTATCAAAAGTATAATAAACTTTTGTAGGAAATTCCTCCAAATTTCTTTAAGCCACCTCAGGTTTAAAAATGAAGGTAAACCTTGAGTAAATTATCATATCTCTCAAAAGTGCAGTTTTCATGAGTTCACATTCCACTGTGTACGTGTGAAACTCAACAAAAGTTCCAGTACAACGAGAGAACCAGAGCTCATTTTATGTGAACGCCCCTCCAAAGCTTGTGTGAGGTGTTCCGAGTTCCACTTGTTCGTTATCGTTACGCCGTGTGCCAGAATTGCACATTAATAAAAGGAAACCACAGTCATTGGTACCCGCAGGAGACCACGGCGTGTCCAATGTCTTGTGATGCGTATGCTAAATTTGAATATCCACTAATTGATATCAGTTTAGACGAGCAATTCCCATTTTAGAAAAATGAAAAAGCATCACAAGCGCTGTTTTACATTCTAAAGAACCGAGCTGTCCGCGTAATTGAAGTTATGTAATGCAAGAGATGTCAAAGATTCTTCATTATTAAGTGAACCAAGCAACTGCCCCGATAAAAGGCAATATGCCGCAACTGAGGTTCAGAAAACATGTTAGCTCAGGTAGTGCATTGTTCTCCTTGGAGTCCTCGCGCGCCTGCTGTGGGAGGGAGGTATCGGCAGCAACGGCAGCTACGTAAGAGCAGTGCTCCTCGGCAGCCTTAATGGGGCTGTTACGTCGTCCGTCCAGAGAGCATCGCTACTCGAACGTCATCAGTGCATTGCTTACGTAGCACGGCAGTGGTGTGTAATTCCGTCGCTGCGTGGACGCGCCGGCTGGCAACTGCAACTAAGCGAGACTTTCAGACGCTCCGTGAACGCGCCTTGGGACGCCCCAGGATGTACTCCCGGAACTAGCGTTGGGCGCCCCTGGTCTCCTGCCTCCTTCCAGCCCCCTCAACGCTTTATCCACCCTCGGCTACCTCAGAAACTGCATACAACCATTGCAAAGTCTCTCCTGCCAAGGTCCACTCCTTCTCCTTCGACCTTCTGCAGCTGCTGGACGCTTTGGCATTCCGTCTATCTGCTGATTACACTCGTCTCCCCGTGTTCCGAGCTCGAGCCTCTAAGCTGCCGGACAATATCTTTTGTGTGGCCTGCAGAATGCCGGTCCTTTTCTTCACCCTTGAAAAGATAAAAATACACTCTTACAATACGTATTTCCACTTACTGTTCCTAAGGAATACTTAACTCGGAACTCAAAAACAATTTTTGTACCCTATCGGCAGGGCTGTGTTAAGGTAGCCCAATTTCTTCTTTTCCCTAAAAGTTACTAGACAGTTCGCTTCCACGTGTGCATTACTGCCCTTTTGCGTCGGTGACTACGGTTCCCTTCACTGCTATGCATTATGGAAATGGCGTTGATATTCAATGCAAGGCTCAACGCAGGTCAGCCATCACACGATAATTCAATTTTTTTCGGACAACCCACACTTGCAAGACATAATCAATTGGGCTGAATGCAAGGTATGCCTCAAAACGCGAGGCAAAGATTCGAATGAAATAACTCAAGTAAGTAAGCCATGCATTAGGAAATCTAAAGAAAACGCTCTCACATTCATGTCCTTGAATTCATGAACATTGAAGGGCACTTATTATTTCTCAAGAACGTTCAGTTCATAAGGGACTAATTCTCCCCCAATCCCTTAGCTCATACCAAGATATCTCACCGTCTCGGCAAAACAGCCTTGCGTTCGCATACTGCTTCGTACCAGTTTGAAAATGTATTATTCTAAAGCAACATATTACTAAAACATATCAGTTGCTCTAAATATAACTAATCGATCCATACAGTTACCATGCAAGCCTTCTTGAGAGGCCGATGTACGTACATCCCTGCACGCCGCGGTGTGCGTATTGGTGTGTAAGAAGTTCAAGTTTGCCAAACAAGATTTGTTATGCAGCGACGTTGCTCCTTCCAAGGTGTTGTACTTACCCGACTACGCTACCTCTGCTCGCCGGAGAAACACTAGCGTTACAGCGTTATTTAGGCCGCGTTGCACTGCTGTGCCTGAGTTGCTTCTATTTTGCAGGGATACACGTACCGAAGCGATTGATACTCTCGTGTTTCAGTTTGTTTTATTTTTACTTTATATAGGGGCGTATTAACACAGTGAGTGCGGTGCGTTGCTACGTTTTTTCACTTCTAATGTTACTCTCTTCATCCTCAAATGCTGCTCTGCCCCTTCTTTCTTGACTACCCGGAGTGACAGCTCGAAGTAGTCTGTTCTGAAGATCAGCTAATAATTCTTATATGATATTGCGTGAAAATTTTTGCCTCTCTCTGTCTTTCTTTACCCCTCTTTCTCCGTTGCTACGTGTTGAGATATGAATTTCCTGAGACACACACTTCGAAGGACTTTATTTCATGCAAGCTCATACGGATTGATTGATTATACACTAATCCGAGTCTCCGTTTTTACTTGCTGATGTTGAATCATAATAATATCACCAAATACACGCATAAATTCATCAGCATCGTAACCGCGCGTAATCTACTCATACGAGACATTACCCCCACACTCATGTTTTGCAAAACACGACTCCTTTCAGGTATGAAATGCAGCATTGTCCTCAACAATGACATTTCCAGGACGGACTCGGTGCGGTGCTGATGCGAGGGGGCGCCACCGACGCTCCAGCGAGCGGACTCTGGAGCCACGCCGA
This sequence comes from Orchestia grillus, assembly GCA_014899125.1. Lineage (NCBI taxonomy): Eukaryota > Metazoa > Arthropoda > Malacostraca > Amphipoda > Talitridae > Orchestia > Orchestia grillus. The sequence continues at coordinate 7,138 of VOMN01049060.1, read as the reverse complement.
GGTCGCGCTGGTGTTGAGTGGCTGCAGCTTGTCGAGGCAGCGATATGCGGGCGATATAGCTGCAGCTCATGGAGCACTACAGCTGCACATTGCAGCTGTACACTGCTGGGCGCTACAGCTGCTGAGGGCGAAGTACTACAGCTGCAAACAGCAGGGCACAACAGCTGCTGCTTATGGAGTACTGCAGCTGCAAATTGAAGAGTATTACAACTCCTGATTACGGAGTACTACAGCCACATACTGCAGCTGTACATTAAAAAATACTACAGCTGCACACTATAAACGTTAGTGCTACTGTCCAGAACCTATGGACTACAAAATGAAGGCGATCGCAAATGCTTTCCGCTAAAGTGATGAAGCGTGTAGTGATGCGTGTATAATTTTGTACGTGTAATATCACACGACTGCTTGAGTCTTCAGTATGTACAGGATAATAGTGAATATGTCTTTGATACTGATAAATCTATTATGAATGTTAATTTATGTTTTTTTCTCAGAGGACATGTATAGTTCGCCCTTTTTAGTCGTTAAAGGGTTCAATGCTCATTTTGAATTAAAAGAAATGAATGTTTAATTTGAATACAACATACTACATGTTTCACTGATGAATGAAAGTTACACAAGACATTATTTATTCAAGTACCTGCTCAAGTTCTGGATGCATCGAGTTCAGACGAAAACACCTTCATGTGAAGAGCAGCAGAATATCCCTTAGCACTTTGTCATACTTATAAAAATATAAAACTTCCAGTGCACTCCTACAACATGCCCTGACCAATACACAAAGAATTTTGTCAACATCGTGATGTGAAGGTGAGGTAACTCCACATTATGGAACGCTACGGGGGTTCCCAAGCAAGAGATGTTCCTCCGGGGGGAAATTTCTCGAAGCTCCGTGTGGCCTTTTATGGAATTGAAGCCATGACGAGAAAATTAAACATTCCCAAAGTTTATTACTCGCAATTTTCGATTTCCACCTAAGGATGGGGAGACATCATCCACATTGCTGCAAAACGAGGGTAAGAAACTTGTGCAAAAAATACATTACATAGTGCTACTTACTAGTTTTTTCAATCACAAGAATCCTGAGGAACGGTTCATACTGTGTAGTTGTTCTCGGACAAATGTTACACGATGGTCAACACGAGCCTAGAATGATACCACCGTCGTTAAATTTGTTGTTTTATTGTTGTTCGGTGGAAGTTGAGGGAAGGTGATGAATGTCCTAACAGCTCTGCTCTCTTCAGGACCCATAGGTCTCTTCAAATTCATTTTGCTTTGACCGACCTAACGCAAAACTGGGGGCGTGGCCCAGCTTTACAAGAATTTGACTTGCTTTTTTTCCTGAACGTAGTTTACGATGTGTTTTTTTGATGATTGTTCAAAAAATAAAATTTTATTGCTTTTTAAATATTCCTACAGACGTATACTTGATCTTAACATAGTTTTGCTTAGTGGGCGAGCAGCGAGATGAAAATCCGTACACACTTTTCGACTGGAAATCCTTACATCCTGGAGTGTCATTTTCTTGTTTAGCTTCTCACGGATCTGCGACGAGCGACTGAATTTCCATAGAAATCTCTAGCCTGCGATGAGATCAGTTCTCCTTGTTTGCTTTGAGCGATACAATGAAACGAAAACCATTATCATTCCTGCCAGGATAAACACAGGAATAATTTGAGATCCCTTCTTTAAATCGCGTATCTTGTTGAAGAATAGATGGAACCACAAAAGCTGTGGGCGGTTATCAATCTCAAGAGGAGAACTGGAAAAAGTTCCAATACAGTTCCACACAAACGTAATGTGTATCAACGTGCACACCATTCGCCGCCGGGCGGAAGGCACCTCTACCAAGCATCAAGATATCGATGATGGCCAGATCGAAGATATCAACTCTCCCAAAATTTAAGAGCTGACCATCGGTACGAATTTGACCGGCTGATTAGAGATATCATGAATTGGTTTGTTTTATGCCAACAAAATCCAATGGCATTCTCAGTAGAGTTGAAAGTGCACTCCGTCAAGGAGCACTGAAAATTATGTTTTAAAGACATCGATCCATGTATTTCATCAGTGCAGAACAGCAGCACTGTGGATGATACAACACCTAAAATAAAACAAACACTTGAACTACAAAACAGCGTTATTAGAGTAATACAAAAATAGGGAATTATAATCTTTTTTTTGTATTACTCTAATAACTCTGTTTTGAAGTTCAAGTGTTTGTTTTATTTTAGGTGTTGTATGATACACAATGCTGCTGTTCCGCACTGATGAAATACATGGATCGATGTCTTAAAAACATTATTAACATAATTAACAACATAACTAAAAACATAATTAACATAACTATATATGCATGTATAAATAACTAATTTACATACTTGAAAACACTTAGCTTCATAATCTTTCCTAATTTTCCCATTGTTCTTTCATGTAACATGATGTATCATGTTTAATTTATGGAGGAAATAAAAACCTAAAGCAATTAGGATTTGCCTGCCCAGACCATAACGATCATTCCATACCTTGATCATTCCAACCCTAATATTCCATACCTTTATCATAATTTACATAGTTTCCAGTTCGTAGTATCGAAGCTTGGTGTTCGATATCTTTTGATATCCGTGAAAAAACTTGTACGAGGCAGTCAAACGGACATTAAATCTTAACAAAGTGATAACGAAACAAACTGCTTTAGATAATTATAATTCCTGCATAATAATGCGAATCATAATCTAACTTTTTTATTAAATTAGTTTCAAGTCTACCTGCATACCAGAATATGCTGTTCTAAGTTAACATAGGTCCAATAATTTAATTATCATATTGTATCATATCGCCTCAATCCGTTATCTGACTAGTCTAGTGTTCGTTAAAGTAAGTGTCTCCGTCAAATGCATTTGCATATGTTAGAATATGGTTCCTGCAGGAGGCTCTGGAGGCTACTGAACTTATTGTCAACCACAAGTAGTTATATTTAGAACTGTTTATTTATGAGAAATTTATAGTTATGATTATGAGGAATTTGTGTTATGAGGAATTATGAGGAATTTATATTATGAGGAATTACGAGGAATATATACCTACGGTTTTATTATTACCCCTCTCGTGAAGATAAATTATTGAATGGTTTGAATAAGGCTCCATGGACCAATTCATTTTGCATCTATGAAGAAAATCAATGGTTAGTCTGTTAGCTTGAACTTATAATGCCATCTACCCGTGTACGTACACGTCAAACTGAACAAAGAACCGCTAGCTAAGCAGCACCTACATAGTTGTTTCTTTATACTCTACCATGCTGGCTGCCTGGCTGTATCAGTTGGCAAATAATTTTCATTATAGTAACAGTTACGGGCGACTCGTAGTTTAAATCCAAAGAAGTTTTTGTATAGTGCATAAGTGATCAAATTTTCTACTTGCAACAAATGTCAAGTTGTCAAAGTTTAATTTTAGTTTCAAAGGAATTTCGTAGTATCTTTTATTCCCAATTGCCAAACTTATCAATGAAACGTGATAAAAAGAGTTAGCCTTCATATCCTTAACCAAATGCAATGATGAAATACAATCAAGTGTTCATCTCATACGAGTCCTCTTGTTCTCCAGCATTCAACTAATGGCTTGGAGCTGCGGATGCATCAGTGTGAGTCAGCAATTAAGCACAAATTCCCGAAGTTCATCCTGAAGGGTGACCATTGAGTTGAGATCACGGACATGACGGAGGCTGGGCAGCCACCCAGCCACATGGCTGGAGGTTGCTAGGATACCCAAGTCAACAACACGCCCCTCAGCCAGTTCTCAGCCACTTCAGGAAGTACCCGGCAAAAAATAAGGATAAAACCGTGAAACGTAAAAACTCTGATCCACTGCCCATCAGTATCTTGGTCCCGGAATATCAGTCAACAGGATACACCTACAAAACAGCACGTAATTCAATAACGACGGATTTAAGTTATTTTCGTTGTGGTTGATAGGTTGATAGAGCCACAGTAACACCTTTTTACCAATAAATCTATATATTTAATACTAAAATTATTATCATTTTACTTGTATGAAGCCTTGCGCACTCTTCAGTAATAACATAGGTGAGAAACTCAAAACTCATTCGTCAGTAGCTAAACCAGGGTTTTTCCATCGTATCACGGTTACGGTTCATTACGACTAAAGTGAATGAATTATTTTCTTTGGCTTTGCATATTTGTTGGAAAATAAAGAAGAATCTTAAAAGGCTAGAACGGGACTTCAGAAGTGACCAGACGGGTTACGGCTGGTTTTCCCCCGCTAGTATAATAATAACTGTCGCCTATTTATATATACTCGTATACAAATATTTTTCTTCTCCATAATAATTTTCACGTGCCGCCGTATAGAACATTACTGCGAGCGGCGCTGACATGTGGCAGTGTCGTAGATAGGATACTGAATACTATATCCTAAATAAATCTAATGTAAAGAAAGCTAAATCTCTTATTTATTAGAATACGGCATGACAATATTTTGGTTTACAAAGTTTGTTAGGGAAAAGTTAACTTCAAAGAACACGACGAGCAGCTACTTCACTGAAAAAATCAATTTATTTTCAGAATAAACTATGGTAAATCCCGTCGTTTCTGTCATGGCACACACACTGGTGTAGTACATATATAATCCTTAAACTCTGATCACCTTGGTTGCTTGCTTGTTTGTAATCTTACACTCTTTAGCAGGAGCAGAAATTCAAAACTCATCTCTCAGTAATTGAATAAGGGTTTTTCCAGCATGTCTTAGCTACTGTTCATTGCGACTTATTTGTTTTACTTTGGATATTTGTTAGAAAATAAAAAGAATTCTATAGGATGCTGAAACGCGTGACTTCTAAATATTGACCCAGCGGGGGCCGGGTGGTACATTCAGAATACAGAGAGATGAAGTTGCTTTACAGCACTAAATCGTACGTATCCTGGATACAGAGGGACTGAATTTCTTGCTAAAATACAAACTTGATAATCTTTAATTGAAAGATTCTTTTCTTGGTGAGAAATACAGAGGTTAGTATCAACGGTGACGTGAATACGAAATTTCTACATGAATAGAGCTTTCGCAGTGTGAACCTCAAATGTTTGAAAGTGCTCATACCATTCGGACTAAAAATGTTTGAAAAGCAACTCTGAAAATAAAAAAATAAAGAACCAGCCAAGAATTTAAAAGACCAGCAGATCAGGAGATATTTTTTATAAGTGCAAAAACATGACCCAACGGGTCATGGGAGTCTAGTATAATAACTAAAACCCAGGTCGTCTGGCTTGATTACTTTTTTGTAACCGTGCACCCTCTTCGGTAATAACAGAAGGCAGAAGTTCAAAACTCAGTTCTCAGCGATTAAATAAGGGTTTTCCATCGTATCATGGTTACGGTTCATTGACATAAAAGTGATTAATTTTTTTTGACTTTTTGATATTTGTTGAGAAATTAGGATGCATCATTAAAGGCTCCAACGGGACTTAAAAATAGCGACTCAACGTGCTACGGGTGGCTTAGTACTATGCACATCATAATACTCTAAGTTCATATAATTCTTTTTACATGTAACCATTTTCATGCGCTGAAGAATTCTACAGCAAAAAAATTCAAGGGTCCCGGCTCTCATTCGAATTCTCATTAGTACGAATTTTTAATCAGCGAACTAAGTCAGAGAGAGAACAGTCCATTTCAGCGAGACAAAAAACTGCGTTATTTCACGCGTTTACCTTTTTGATTCGCGATCAGACGAAAAAAGTTTTGGTTATGTCAAGTCCACATAAACTGATATTTCTTTCACTCAGTTGTTATTTTTTCTCTTTCTCTCTCACACACATTCCCATCTACTCTATAGAAATCTTTGCAAGAAAAATATACACGTGCTATAGTGAAATCAAATAAAAGTTCCTACATCCGTTCCATCGAGAACCATACGATGGTTTTGGTTAATAATTATGTTCTTGGTGATTGAGAAACCGATGTGACCCATACCTTGTATGTAGCTGATTTCAGAAGCAAAGATTTTTTTATCGCTACATTGAGCAGAATTTGGAAAAGATTCGGCTTTTTGTTATCATTTTTTAGTTTATTGTGTGTTTAAAAGAATTTAGGTTACAATAGGCCATCTTCGCACTGTAATTATTATATTCAGAGGAGTGCACAAAGATCACACGATGTTTAATACTTCACTCTCCGTGCTTAGGAACGAATAAAGAATCCTGGTACGAAGTTTCAATGCGACTTCCATATTTAAATATTAAAGACTTAATTTTACTAATTAAAAATCGAATGATATATGCTTGTATGTGACTGATTTCGGAATACACTATTTTTCTTCCTTCCTTACTTTTTTTATTTATTTCTTTCATCGTGTAGAGACAATTTGACCCGTATTTAACCTCGGTAACAACTAATTCAATCTTCGGAATACTATTAAATCCCAATGTCTACATTTTTAAAGTAAAAATTTTGAAATCAAGATGAAAGACCGAGATGGTCTCTCTGCAAATGTACAGTGTGAAAGTTAATTACATTTAGAATGCAGAGAAGTTTAACTTTTTTAGCTGGTTTTAATTCTTATAACAGCTTGATTTGTGGAAACAAGTTTAGAATCTTTTATCTTTTCAACGTACGTTTATTAGCCACTGCGATAAAACCTAAATTTATACAAACTTCTCGAAAACTTGCTTCTGACTTCGTGTTCATTGCAACACGGACGGATAGTTACATGAAATACTCATCAGTAACGAGTACAAATATTCACTTGCTTTTTTGACCGCAGCGATTCGGGACCGAAAGTAGATGTAAATAACGTTGATAGATAACCCATCCTTAGTATTTATTCTAGCTTGAATAGAAAACTTCACGCATAGCATACATTCGTCATACGCCTTTTGATGCAGATATTAATGATCTAAAGCCATCAACGCTTCGTCATTGCGATGCTCTCGTGGCCTATATAAGAAGGGAACTAAGTAACGTCCGTCCTGTAGTGCCTGAAGCCTTACTGCTGTAAGAAGATCTGAACTGAGAAACATATTATTTTCGGCCGGAAACTGAAATAAGTTCACCGGTGTACGGCAAGATAAAACTTCACCATGAAGGTGAAGTTGCGGTGCACTTTCAAGTCTTGAAAATT
>VOMN01049054.1:0-11504 GCA_014899125.1 Orchestia grillus | reverse complement strand
GATGTGCTGTAAATTGAATGCCTTCATTTCTATATAGGTTGCACTAGAAGCCCTGCAGCTTATTCGGGCCAACATGTGGTATATATCCTGATCCCGGCTCTTCGTCATTCCTCATTTGGATGTAAACCTAAATCTGATGGAAATTACTTGTGGTAAATAAATGTTCAAATGTTTAAAATGTTTAAATGTTTAAACGTCTAAATGTTTAAACTAGCAGCATAAAAAGTAGAACATTGATAATTTGAAGCATTTACAAACACCTTTCGGGAGTAAATGCGTGCTATAAACCATGAAAAACTGCCCAGATGAATTGGCTCGTAGCCAGTCTCTGTGCACCGGAGTAAGCCCCTCGACTGCATGCATCTGGGCAGGCCTGTCAAGGGCAGGACAGGCGTGGAGGAAGAAATAAAAAGGCATGGTAATCATAGAGTAAAAATAGATAGAAAACATAAGTGGACAATAGTGCTGATGGGTAGAGGGCAGTAAGTTGTGACGATAGGTGATAGATGATCTTACAGATTCACGTGCATTAAATCATGGTTGAAATGAGAAGTGGAACGCGAAATTGGTCTGATTTTCCCTTCATACGAGCCGGGCACCATATAACGAGGTGAATAAAGTTTACGAATGAGCGACGCTAGGAGAAAATACGAAAGAAAGGCCACCAGCAACGGTTCGCTCAACGTAAGAAATGCGAGAAAAAGAATAGGAAACGAATTATACACAAGCGTACCACGAATGAGGGAAAAATTAGTCGGGATTGGAAAGAAATGACCACGAAACAACCGAGTCATAATGCAATCTACAACTGATGCAGCCCGATCTAAATGAGAGTGCTATCCGATCATACCAGTTAAGAATTGTTTCAAATTTTGTGAGTCTTGGAATACATGAAGTGTTTGTGCTTTTCCGCCCCTCTTGAGGCCAACTTCCTGCAAGTCTAGTAGGGAATATTGAGTATCGTAGGGACCTTGATTTCAAATTTCCTGAACTTGTTGCGTAGAAATTGAAGCGAAAATTTGATTTTATTAAATTCTCGGATTTGGGCACTCGGAGTTAAATATTTCTCCAAAGTGGATCTGTGATGTTGGCTTTGAGTTTAAGTTTTCGCACTGGGAAGGTAAAACGAATTAACGTCTAGAGAAAGTAGTAGTGCAACGTGACACAACGAAAAATTATTCCCTGTGCGAATGTTGGACACTTTTAAGACTACGGAAGTCACGTAATTGAGAGTACAAACTGAAAATAATTCTTCACGGTTGGGAGCATGTACTTCGCTATTTAAGAACCGAACAAATTTTCACGATGATGAGGGACGTTCACCCTTCACGGTCAGCCGAAAGCCCTCGTGCACAGTATGGCTGACGATGCGTTTACGGAGTCACGCAAAACAACAGGTGAAAAAGAACTTAGTACATGTATGTACAACTGTGTACGAGCGCACAGAGGCCATCGTAGGCGAAATAACTGCATTCAAAACATGCCGTAAAAGTAGGCAACAGAGACTGGAGGTAAAACAAAGTATTACAAACATAGAGAGAGAAGAGGTAACGCGTCGCCCTTATGAAGCAGCCGTGGCGACGTTAAAGTAAAGTCTGGAGTCTCGTTTGGATGCCAGTTACGGCGGCCTCTGCTTGCTGAGAGCCCCACAGCCCCCGCTGCAAACAAGGCATTAGCGCTGGATTACGCAGAGGTGTGAAACGTGTTTTGTTTTAATGAGCAGCTGCGTAAGCTCCGTCTTAATGAGCTATGACGCGTGTTTCATGTACGTGGGCCGAGACAAGCACCGTGTCTCAAATGACTCGTACTTTTGTGAGCGAAGCCTGGTATGTAAAGCATTAGCTCAAATTGCAATATGATAATGTTGTTTCGGGAAATTTGTTCACGCGGGTGCCTGAATACCAGGAAATTTAGGTTCATTGAGCTTGCTTAAATTTACATATGAAAATAGCATTCAACTAACAAGCCGGTTACAAGCATTCGTAATTGGTGATAACGAATTCACGGTGGTGTTTGTCATTTAGGAGCAATATTATAACTTGCTGGATATGTCTAGTGTGGGTCAGTAAAACCAGTAATGTATGATGGCTGCTCCTGCGCCATTTTCAATAGCTTAGGAATTTTAAGTACATTGATCTGCCATTTGTTTGCTTTCAGTGAAAATATCAAAAAATTTGCTCCATATTTCCTTGAAGTATCAAAGTTGTAAGTTTTGTTCCTTAATTATGGATGCTGGGGAGCATGAGTGCGAAATTTGTTTTCATTTTGCAATTTTCAGGAAATTGCTTATAGATGTATAGCCCATGTTCCTTTTGATTTATAACGCATGTTCCTTTTTGATCCGGTAATCTTCAAATGATGTCGTGCATGAAGCAGCAAGAATTATCAAACCATTCGGGAAGTTGTTTTTTATTTTCTCTTGAATATATTCGTCGTACATGCCTTTGACGTTACTTTCTTCAACTTCAATCTTGAATTCTTCTTGAAGATCATATCAACGAATTCAAGTCAAGAGACCAGGCTGCACAATAGGAACATTAAAAAGTCACCGACCAAACACCTTCAGTAACTAGGGCTAGAAATTATTACACTTATTATTCATTAATATTTGAATTATTGTCGTTCATTCGATTATACCTTTTTTTGCCTGTATGGATGAATCTTGAGGCATTAGTGGCTAGTATTAGATGATGTCGCATCCGTATGTCCGAGCACAGAAGTTATGAAGATGATTTTGCAGCAATTCTTAGATTTTGTTATTCTACCCAATGAAATATGGTCAAATTTCTGCCTCACACCATCCTCTGTGGATTACTTCAGGAAAACACCTTGCCAAGTCGCATCTCACCTGAGAATTTGAAGGTCGAGCCTTGTCTTTACGAACGTATGTGCCTTGAATAGCCTTTAATCGTGTGGGAGTAATTTTATTATTAAATAATTTGAGGGTCGAGCCTTGCCTTTATGGACGTGTGTGCCTTGAATAGCCTTTAATCGTGAGGGAGTAATTTTAATATTCAATATTACAGCTGGTAATTGACGAAAAGCTACAATGTCCTGTCTGCTTCGGTGTAACTTTCCACGGATTCCGCTGGAGGAGCTTTTGAAGGGCGGCGTATTTCCTTTCAATAATTTACTGGCCACAATGTCTGACTAGTTTCCTGCCGAGTTCCGTGCTGACGAACATTTTCAGGCGTGCATCATTCTTTTCACTTGAATTATTTTGCATTCTGTGTGACTGAAAAGTACCTCTTTTGAGTTAATTTCAAATGGTTAAGCGTTTACGAACATTTGGTCCGGTATTTCATTCTTTTTCAACCAAATGATTGAGTAACTTGTTTGCTGTTAAAATTTTATTGTTCATGCTAAAACTTTAAGCCCCACTACGAGCATTTTACCATTCTAGCTAAGTTTCAGAAGTCCTTGGTATGGTAGAAAGTATTTTACGAGTCTTGGTAAAATTGAAAGCCCCCATGACAAGGACTTCACAAGACCGGCTGAGACTTAAAGCCCCAGGCATAACGGGAAGTCCGGAAATGGTGAGCGTCGCCTCGAGGCAGGGCTGCGCGCCGCGATCGTTCAAGAGGAGCCGCCTCGAGGCAGGGCTGCGCGCCGCGATCGTTCAAGAGGAGCAGCCTCGAGGCAGGGCCAGCGGGTACCCGCAGCCTCTGGCTCGCTTGCTGCTTACGACGCTCAGAACTGAGGCCTCAAAACCTGAGTTAATGCAATAAATGTTTCTTCTATTAATGGAAAAGAAGCGCTTCCACAAACACTGTGGAATATGTATGCGAACACTTGAACGAAATCACTGGCATTAAGCGCCTTAAAAAGTAAATTAACTTGCCTCACAGCATAGAATCTAATGCTCGTTGGACGTTGTATTCATAGATTCACTTGAGGAAAGAAATGGTGTGATGGATGCCGTACCTGCTAATGAACTTTCTATAATCTTAATTCTCTGAAGTTCATTTGAATTAGGAATTATTACGGGAATGGACATGGAGATCAGAAATTATTATGGAATGGACATGCTGATCAGAAATTATTACGGGATTGGACATGGTGATCAGAAATTATTACGACAATGGACATGCTGAGGGGAATATTTCCCGGAACGATCTGATTTTTACGAGAGAAGAGCTTCTGCGTTAGGCATCGATTTCAGAGAACTAACAGTGGCTCTTGCATTGCCAGTGGCTTAGTGTCGTCGTAGAATTTCGGAAATTTATTCAGATAATACCCTGCTCATTATTGTTAGTTACTTCATCTGTGAAGTCTCGTCACTGCAGCTAGAAAGACTCTAAGAATTGCCAGCATCCTGCTGTGATAGGGAGCTTTGAAATGCTTATTACCCCAGAAACTGAGAATTATTTAAACTATGTATGTTGAGAGTGAAATTTACCTAGTAATATCACCAGGCTGAATTTGTGCTAAGCCCAGAAAACGAGTAGCAATAAAAAATTCTTAAAATATAAAATTCTCACTCACTGGAAATCGGAAGCAATATAAATTTCAAATACGTTTAGTTCCTTTAATCATCTTTTTTCCTAACTTTGAACAACGTCCGCTTTAGTGTGCCTCTCATCGCAGACTACATGGCCTGTTTGTCAAACAATTGCGTCTCTCATAGCAGACTACATGGCCCGTTTGTCAAACAAGTGTGCCTCTCATCGCAGACTACATGGCCCGTTTGTCAAACAAGTGCGTCTCTCATAGCAGACTACATGGCCTGTTTGTCAAACAAGTGCGTCTCTCATAGCAGACTACATGGCCCGTTTGTCAAACAAGTGCGTCTCTGATCGCAGACTACATGGCTTGTTTGTCAAACTGGTGTGTCTTTTATAGTAGACTACATGGCCTGTTTGTCAAGCAACCAGTATTCTGAGCTAAAATCAAACTAGCACAGCCTCTCTACTACACAAGCTCTCAGTAATCATGCGTCTGTGATAGTCGGTAGGAGTTTCCGCACAAGTTTCCCACTTCCACTTTCTTCCTCTTTTCCTCCGAGGTCTAATGCAGATCAATGCCGTAGAAACATTTTGCACTGATCTCACCATTTAGGAGGTCTACTATATAGAAATAAGCGATTGAGCTCTACAAGAACCCTTTCTCCTCCAGCTAGTTGGCTGCATCAAATTTTCAGTAGTCATTGGTACTACCTTGATGTATGCGGGGTTTATTTCTCATACTAAAGTCGTAGTTCAGATCAAAACGTTTATTAATAAGCAATCTAAATTATAACTCCGTATTTCTGTTTTCTCTTCCCTTAGTAAAATAAGTTTAATTTTCAGCTTCCCTTTATTTCACGAATTATATTGAATGTAAAATAAAGTTTCTGCTAAGGTCTCTAAATCAGTGAACTTGCGTGTGTTCGAACAGCAAATTTGCTCAGTCTATATACATACATACGTGCAATACCTTTGATACCTTTGAGATGTTTGAGCCTTCACGCCCGGGCCACACTTGGGTGCCGCCACATACATACATACATACACACACACACATACGTACATACACAATAATTTAATATCCCACAGTTGAAGCAAATGATAAAATGGAAGATCAATTAAGCAAAGCAGCTGCTGCAAGTCTGAGCTCATTGAATCCTTTTTAGAAGCAATCATTGCCCGCATACGCAACGTAACAAGGAGTTAATCCTAACTCGTTATTGAACGTTCCAGTAAATTTCCGGTCTTCTGGAGTCATTGAACTTGAGGGACGCACTCGCAAGCCTCGGGGATGTGATTACTGATGTGAGGTGCCTGAGTGATGTTCTAACGACTAAGAGTTTCTGGCACAGGATAATATCAAAATTCACCACGAAATAAGCTTCGGCGTCTAGCTGTGGCTGCTCTACCGGTCGATTTACCGTGCAGAACGTCATTTAAAAATCATATATGTAATTATTTACGCACTCTTCATTCTCACTTGACACTGAATTTGATTAAAAAAACTTTTCTCTGCCCGTGCCAACTGAGTGGATCCTGGTGGATGACATTCAGTTGTAGTCAGAGCGTCAGAGCTCATCGTGCGTGAGAACGCGCCTAGTGAATTATGTATACCCTGCTATATGGATGCAATTAAAGATATACATACTTTTTTCATGCAGTGATATGCCTGGAAATGAACTCTGCATCTTTTTAATTCACTTTTACTATTATAAATAAATGAAAAGATGATGACAATATTGACGTCGAGGAATGTAAATAAATATTTTGCCTGGCGCGCTGAAGCTCAACGAAATGGAATGTGTCCATTAACGACATAAATTAGAACATCACTTGTTTAAGCGAGTCCAGTTACAGAAGCAATCATTTTTATTGTGAAAATTTATCATAGCATCTTGTTGAAAACTAATATGCATGACTTTCAATTTTTATTGGCTTTTGGTGAGGGTAAATTTTGAGTTTCCTCTTGAGAAATAATCAGTTTCCCCTGCAATTCTCTGGCAGTAAAAATCATGAAATCTCGTTAAAAATGCAGCCACGCAGTAATCAGTAAGTCGTGCTTACGAATTCAATCACGGCATGACAAACTTGACCTCAGGGTCTCTCAAATGTCATGTTAGCTTTTTAAATTTCGAGTGAAGATGCACTCTCGCCAGGAGATTTTATTTAAACTTTTCTTCTTACTCTCACGGAATCATGAGTATATCAAAAGACATTTACTTAGACTACGAAGAAAAATTCTGTTCCTGTTTCGAAAAGTGAGGAGAATCTTGCCGGCCTGAGGGGTGCTTGGCATCACCCGTCATTACCGCGCTCAGAGCGGGGCAGAAAGCAGGGGAAACTGGGGGCGTTCTCTTGAGCTTTCCTGAAGAGGCGTTTTGTCTCGAGCACGATGAAGCTTCGACGGTTTTGCGATAGTTACTTCCCTGAATGTTGATAAATTTCATGCCATGCATTACGAATTGCTTCCAAAAGGAATCTTAATCACTCGTACAGTATATGCTTCTCAATCATGAGAAGTCTCAGAAATAGTATTTACAACATCTTGCACCTATGGTGAGGTAAAGCATCGATCTGCTACAGGACAACGCGCAACCGCACAATGCTTTCCTTGAAATCCTCGATGTTACTGACCAGAGTTGGGAACTGAGACCTCGTCTCCCATATTCCCGTGAGACGTCTCATACGTATTACCGCCTTTTTATTCTTCAAGGCAATCTCATGCGTGACAAAATAGGGCATAGCAAAGTAGAATATGAAATAGAAATTAAATTAGCGCTTTGTAAACTTTTCACGCCAAAACCTAAAGACTTTCATCCGAGAGCTGTACTTAAACTTTCCAGTCGTTTGGAAATTTCAGGGGTGAATGGAAACTAAACTCAAGAATAAAATTATGCTTGGTTATTTTGCTTTATCGACCTGTTTCATATCTTAATAACTAACGATAATTTTATGAGTAACTAATTCATCCTAAAAGAAAAAGCAGGCATTCACTCAGCACAAGTCATGGAAAGGCATGTTTAAGCCGTCGGCGTTCCTTACACCCAAAGATACGCTACAGGGGGTTCGAAAATTAATGGTTCAAACTTTGACAATAGGTGTAAAAACCTAAATTAATAACTTTTTCAAGACTAGGCTAAAATCCTTGTTAAACCCTAATCCTTGTTCAAATCCTGATCCTAATCCTTGTTAAAATCCTAAGTTAAAGTTCATCATTTTCGAGACATGAATGCTTAAACGTTGTAGCTCCAGCGCATCACTCGATGCGACAATATCTAGACAGTACTTTACCCAACAGATGGAAAGGACACTTTGATGGGGTGGTACGCTCTGAGACCAGCCATGGCCAGCGAGGTCTCCAGATTTGGCACTTTTGGACTCGTACATCAGGGCTTTCATGAAGCGTTTCCTTCCTGAAGCCCTAGTGGAAACAGAAATGGATATTGTTGGAAGGGTAGTTGACTTTTAAGACTCATTTCGGGTGATCCGTGAATGTTTTATCGTGTCCGGAAATCACTTCCGTGCAGGTACCTGACCTGCATTAACGTAGTGGGAGCACATTTTCAACACATTGTAATTCCAATTCCGTAGTAAAGTCAACGTAACCAAACGAGCTTCCATCATCTTCGACTCTGGAGACTGCCTCCACTCTCCCATAGTTAGATTGACCCTGCTTAACTTTTAGATTCGATATCTCAAAACCGATGAATGTTTGGATTTTTACTCATACCTGAAAAAGTCTTTTTTTTACATCTGCTGTCAAAGTTTGAACCATTTGCTTCGAACACCTAAACTGTATATATGCAGTAAGAGGTTTTCCTGTGCGGTGACATCCAGTGAAGTGGTGATTGAAAATGAGGAAATTTGGGTCCTTACGTATTATCGGGAGGACTTTTGATTTTTACTTTTTCTTTTTTTTGCACAGGGTTTGTTGGTTAGTATGAAGATCTTTGATTTAATAAACGCGCACTGAGGAAGAGGCTGTTGTGTTCCTTCAGGAGAAAAGTATCTTGCCGGCTGAACGAATCTGTCCGAACAATCACAAAATGAAGCTCTACTTTGGCTCGCGCATTTTCTGGCAATGTAACGTCAAGTCATGCAAAAAGAAGGTGAATATGCGAGTGAACAATTGGTTTGCCGACAGTCGGAATTACAAATGTAATGGTTAGGTTAGGTTAGGTTAGGTTAGGTTAGGTAATTCCGGTTTTTTTAAAGGTCCTCCCGATAATACGTAAGCACCGAAATTTGTTATACCTATTTTTTGGCTATTTGTGTTCCAATTGCGAACAGAAATAAAAAACACGCGCGCAACCTAAAATATTAAGATTTGTTAGTGAGGGTAAATTTTGGAGAGTGAAATCATTGCTCACTGTGTGGTAATGATGTATTGCATTAATGTGGAGCGAGTAATGGTTAATCAACAGGTATTTATCAAAATGAGGATGAAACTGTGTTGTATGAAAGTTACTTTCTGAAATTTAAGATCAAAATAATAAGCCATTGTTTGCTGGACTTATTCAATAAATATTCTACTGCACCCATGAGCCACGGTGGGATATGCTTGTTTTATGTTGCCACTGTACATCATAGCGTTCCCATACGCCGACGTCGGGGACCTAACTAGATTGGCCAATTAAAACACGGCACCGAGCTGCCGCAGACTTTTGTGGCCATGAAGAGCACTGAGAGCGTCCGCTAATTTTACGGTGTGTTACAGCACGTAATGGTCTCTTGATGAAGCAGATAAGGGCGTTTCTAATATACGGTCCCCGGGAAATTCCCCAGAAACTGGCAAGGTTTGCTGAACCAAATGGAAGCCAAAATTTCTTTCAAGAATTTCAGGCTAACTTTGAACGACTGTCCTTACACTGAGGAGCTGCTTTCATCACTAAGACTTATGCGCTGCGTAGTTGACGCATGTTAGAGTAGACTCGCGATTCTGAAATGTGAGCAAGCTTTAGGAGTCCTTGTTTAATGAATGTATCTACTCAGTTCTGAATTGTTGCGAAGAAATTTACTCGTGTTGTATAGCTCAAATTTGACTCCGCTGTGCTTTGTGAATTAATGGAATTTATGCTACGTTGCAGCTATTATCCGGACATTTAAATATAATCACCATATAAAGATTTGAGCGAGCTCGGTGAAAAAATACATCGGGACGCAATTTTTTGCGACTTCAGTCATGAGTTGCATTTAGCTCAGTTGGTGAACTTTTCACCGGGATAGAAACACGGAATAAACATATACACAATATGAAATTAATTCCTTTGAATTGTTGATCATATGTTTCGTTTGCTTAGCGCTTGCACCGTTATTACCTATACTCTTTACTGCAACGCAAACTACTATTTTTTAACTAATGCCTCAATTGTATGTCGCACCAGATACTGATATCATTATCAGTACTCAGCATTCAATAAATCACCGTAAAGAAGACGAGCTGGAAAAACTTGCTAGGTTAACTCCATTCAAAGAATCATTCATTGCTGATATACATACTTTCATATTTTCCGCGTGTGATGCTCAAAGAAGTCCAGTCCTAAACGTGCATAATGTATATGCAATCTCACGTGATTTACTCAACTAATGTTACTGTTTAATAATTTTCTGCAAAATAATCCTCATGTAGAAAACAGTAACTACGGTTAATGATATTTAATCCTCTTTGCTCTACATACTTTCCATCTTGAAATTTTCACGCCTTCCATTGACGAACATTTCTCGAGTGGCTCCCTTGATTTAAAAAATATAGAAACTGTTTCTTGATACTTTTCAGACGGCGGAGGGAAACGGTCTCAATCAACAGCTCGCGGATATGCGAAGGCACACTATGCACACAAACAAGCGGCACCCCAGTGTGACTAGGGCATAAAACCCAAACATTTTCAAGATATTCAAGACATTGCTAATTGCAAGATCGATTAACGTTCCTTCGTGTATACGGTTATCATGAAAAACTTCAGATCTGAAAACAATTTTCGGAATAAAGTCAGCTAGCTCGGTAAAATTTACAATTTAAGAATTGATAGACACGTGTGTAATTTGGTGAGATCATGATATCTTCAACAGCCAATGATTGGAACAGCAAAAAAATCATTACAAATGAAAAAATATCGATTCTTCGCAAGCTCTCACAAAACACTGACCCGATTTCGTATTCTACCTTATTTTATTGCGTGAATCAGACATCCTTAGCATTTCATCTATTCAGTCATTGGAAAAGCATTCATTTTCTTTCACTGCCCCATCGGAAGCGTCGTCCGGATTTCTCGGAATGGATTTTTGGTGATTCCCGGTGATGAGATACCATCTCAGACCATCTGTGCAGGCTAGTCATCCAGAAACGCGAGGCGCTTGCAAGCAGAAATGTCTGGTGATCCAGCCGCGTTTCCTGGAAACTCCTTCACCGAAAAAAATGAAGCTCATTTAATTTTAGCAAGTTTCAGACTGCACTACCGGCCATGCCACCTTGGGGCCGAGGCTCATGTATTTATTCATGCCATTAGTTTAAAGCTGTACGTGCTTCATTATGCATGTTTAACGTTCACCTGATGAATCTTCTGGTACACTGTGGTGCATTTACTTGCCATTGCACATCAGAAGCTAAAAATTCTCGAGTCTGCAGCTAAACACAAAATTACAGCAGAGTTGAGCGTGTGTTTGCTTTTTTTCTCTCATTAGCAAAAGCATAATATAAATTAGCAATACTTTAATTCTACATAGCGCCTCTGTGAGAATTTACAGATGTAAAATATCTACCGCATACTCAATGAAATAAAAGTTCTGACGCTACTCCTAAGCTTTTATTCGAGGTTTCTCTACTCGTAATTGGCTTTCTCTGTCTCTAGCCTTCAAATATTTATATTTTTGTCTCATAGCCTTCAAATATTTATATTTCTGTCACATAACCTTCAAATATTTATATTTCTGTCTCATAGCCTTCAAATATTTATGTTTCTCTGTCTCATATCTTTTAATTTTTGTCTCATAGCCTTCAAATATTTATATTTCTCTCTCTCATAGCCTTCAAATATTTATATTTCTTTGTCTCATAGCCTT
>VOMN01049051.1:0-14049 GCA_014899125.1 Orchestia grillus | reverse complement strand
CGCCCACACAACACCCCTCCTCACGCCCACACAACACCCCTCACCACGCCCACACAACACCCCTCACCATGTCGACGCAGGAGATGTAGATGAACATGCCAGCAGCAAGGGCGAAGATGTAGTAGCTGTTGTCGGAGAACTCCCCCAGCAGGATGCCCACCACCAGCCCCGCGTAGCACGTGAGGGCGGACAGGAAGTTGTACATGAGGGCCTGCTTCATGGACATGCCAGCGTTGAGCAGCACCGCGAAGTCCCCTGCACACCACGAGATCAAGTCCACAACGAGTCCAACATGAGATGACAAGTCCACAACGAGTCCAACATGAGATGACAGGTCCACAACGAGTCCAACAAGAGATGACAGGTCTACAACGAGTCACATGAGATGACAGGTCCACGAGTCCAACAAGAGATGACAGGTCCGCAACGAGTCACATGAGATGACAGGTCCACAACGAGTCCAACAAGAGATGACAGGTCACTTCACAATAACTGCTCGCTACCCGCCAGTGATGGGATCCTAAGGGTGTGACGAGAAGGAACCCTATAGCAAAGGCCCAAGGAAACGGGGTATTTAGGCATACTGCGTATTCCCACACATGATCCCCTGCGCGTAGAAACAGCAAGTTGAGAATGAAGAGAAAGAAATGGCAAAGGCGAGAAAATGGAAAGAACCTAAGTGAGCACGATAGACGGACGTCCCGAAGGCGTATCTACAGCTCAGGTGACCGAGCAATTCCCCATGGAGGCGAGCAGATCTAATTTTGGACTTTTATTACCTTCCTCAATAACAAAAACACAACACACTACATCACAACCTGGTCGGCTGACACCACCCGGTCGGCTGACAGCGTCATGCGCGAGCATGCTGACGAACACGGCTGACACTTGAAGACGCGAGCACACTGACGAACACGGCTGACACTGGCAGACGCGAGCGCACTGACGAACACGGCTGACACTAGCAGACGCAAGCGCACTGACGAACACTGCTGACACTAGCAGACGCGAGCGCACTGACGACCACGGCTGACACTGACCCAGCTCGTGCGGCAGCTCTTCGCACATGACGGCGAGGCTGATGCTGACGCCCGCCATCTTGCTGGCGTTGAAGGCGGCCCCGATGGACACGCCGTCCAGGAAGTTGTGGAAGCCGTCACCGAAGATGATCATCCAGGCCACGGTGCGGATGACGGAGCTCTCGCCGGGCCGGTACTCGACGGCCGCGTGGCTGTGGGCGCCCCCCCGCTCTGGTTTCTGGGGGGGGGAGCTGGTCAGTGGGCTTTGGAGGAGGCTGTTATTGGTCAGTAAGGGGGAAAGCAACTGGTCGGAGGGGAGAGGGGAGAAGCAACAATTGGTCAGTGGGAGGAGGGAAGACGCAACAACTGGTCAGTGGGGGGAGGGGAGACGCAACAACTGGTCAGTGGGGGGAGGGAAGGCGCAACAACTGGTCGGGGAGTTTAGAGTACAAAGCCCAGTTTTCTCTTCATGTTCGTATTTTAAGCAGCAATTGACGGGAAGTATCGAAACATGATTCAAGGTCTCAGACTGAGAAGGAGATAGTGGTAGACATCTACTCGAAATGGAGAGCAAGACATGAAGACATGAGCTGGCGGAGTTGAGAAACACGCGGGCACAGACAACGAGATGAAGTACCAGTGGCACCAGCCAATCTTCGTAATGAAGATTGAAGCAAATCTTCGTAAATAAACAAACCAAAAACAGTACGAAGGCTTTTATCTCAAAAAAAAATTCCAACATGGAATCACGGCATCCTCCCCACACTGGCATGTATACAGCAGGTCTCCAAACATGATATCACGACTAATAAACGTTCCGTAGTTCTAAACACACAAGAAGAGTATAAGATGGAGGTGTTCTTAACACAGCATCGCCTACAGATGGAAACCCCGCAGACAGGAGGCAGACACGGCCACCCGCACCACCATGGAGACGGCGGCAGGAAGGCACACCGACATCATCAACAAAATGGCCTGCCACTTTTGCTGAAGAGGAGCACCATAACTCAGGACAAGAATTTTAGGCTATATTGACACAAATAAAGCGCAAACATTACCACAAATAGCATCAAGTGTACTGGAAATTTCAGATTCACCTTGTGTGAGCCGCTTAGATTGTTAACGCTTCTAGAGAGCTACATCAAAACACAAGTAGTAGTAGTACAAGTCTGCACACACATTTCATAGACATTGTGTAATGTAAAGCGAGTGTGCGAGTAAATCGTTTGTTCTCGGCGTGTACTCTAAGAAAGGGAGTTTAGAAGCAAGTAGCTGAGAGGCAGTCAGGAGGCCGCCAGAACCACCAACCCTCATACCTGCTCGTGGCCGAACGACGCCTTGATCGCCTGATGCTGCGACGCGAAAATGAGATCAACTTCCTCCTTCTCGAGCGGCTTGCATATGACCCCAGCGCAGTTGATGTCGTTGCTGCAGCTCCGACTCACGTTGCTGCTGCTGCCCAAGTGACGGACGTCAGCGGTGGACCCGCCATCGGTCGAGTGGCGCATGCTCTCCTTGCTCGAGGATTCTGGAACGACTTTGAGCGTCCCGTGAGCCGTGGCAGCCGCTGCTTCCACATCGCTAGTCACTTTCTGAGGGGCGCGGTAAGCGTGGTTTGTACAGCAAGCGTTATTGCAGAAGCCTGCATTGTCGAGCTCCTCGAAGCAGATGTCGTTATCAGGGTCGAGCTTACGGCACTCCACGCGAGGTATAATGCAGTGGTCAGCCTGGTGGTGCGCACAGTCGTGGGCACCGTAGCCGCCGCACGGCGCTTTTAGTTTGGCCTGGGCAGAGGGACACGAGGCGTCGGTGGGGGGTGTGTTATGGTAACTCGAGTTCCTACGGTTCATTTCGTCAACTTTGGACTCTGCAGTCGGGGCACACATCTGATCAGGGTCACACGCCACCTGGTGCCGCATGGACACGACGGTCACGGAAGGGCACGGGCTGGGCAGGTCCTCCGAGCCCCCCGAGTTGATGATGCCCTGCGCTGAGGGGGAGGCCTTCACCTCGGAAGACTGCTGGCGGCGAGCCTAAAGCAACATTTGAACATGAACAGCACCCCAGCATTTGAACATAAACAGCATCGCAACATTTGAACATGAACAGCACCCCAACACAAATGAACAGCACACGTTTTAGTCTAATTACCCGCAGGTGAATACAATTAAAGTGTCCCAACGTGAGGGTGAGGCTTCCCACATCAACGGTACGCCACAGAGCTCCGCTTCCTGTCACCATCTCAGAAGTTCAACTTGAATTAAATAACTGGAGCTACTCACCAACAAATATTTCTAAGATTGTGACGTAAGAAGTAAGGAAATCAGGTCCCAAACGAAAACAGGCGCCATACGAGTACATGTGAAGAAGGAATAACTAAGCGGAAGCCTAACTCATGGCCTTTGTAACTTCACGCCACACACACATGAATTCATCCCTACATTGGCCCTGCTTGCCGAAAGTTTCAAGTACTCCTGTGAGCTCTTAGAAATCTCAGGCCCCATTTTCCAGTCGAAATTTTTGCTGTGCAAGTATCATTTTTTCCGCCCATGGATGACGTCAAATGGGCGGCCCAAATGACACACGCACCAGCGAAAAAGTTAGGCAGGGAATGGTCTTTATCAAGGGATTCAAAAGAGTCATTCAGGTCGTGTGCTGGACCAGCGCATGGCAGTTTGTACGGCTTCACAGGTCTTAGTCCTGGCTGTTCGGGGTGCCAAACCTCGCGGAGTGTATGATCAATTGATGACGCTGGAGTAGCCGGGGCAAGATGAACCCGTCATTTTTGGCTTAAGGGGACAACTCAAAGGCCTGAATGACATGCTCAAAAAAGAGCAAAACGATTACTGTGAATGAAAAGAAATGTTTCACTCAGCCAAATTCTCATCAACGGATATATTGCAAAAGCCAGAGGTTTTACTTTGCCCCACAGAAAACACAACACGTGAGCTAAAATGGCCAAAACATTCGAAGCCAAAACGATCTACAAACAACTGGAATTTGGACGGTTCTTCTAACGCCGGTCACGATGAACGCAGAAAAAGACACGGCCAAGGCAAAGCAAGAAGCGCCAGTACTCACAGAGTGCATCATGATGCATATTTTGATGAGCCTCTCGATCATGAGGAAGGCCCACAGCCCCAGCAGGAAGTAGAGGCTCGTGAACAGGTAGTCGTGGTTGCCGTACAGCTCTGGTAGGTTGTAAGCCTGCAACATGCTTCCATCAGAGGCCCTTTCCATATCATTGAAATTTAAATAAAACGTGTATGAATAACCGCACTATTCAAACTGAATTTGCCATCATCACAACATGGTTTACCGTAATTTGACAACACATTTCTAACGATGCAATTCAAAAGTGACTTTCTCAGCAGAGAAATACAGCCTTTGTGTGGAAATAGGCAGCTTTTCTTTCCAGTTTAAAACTAATGTTGAAGCTACCAGGTCAAGCAGTAACACAGTGGAGTAACTACCAGTTGAAATATTAATATGGTAGTGTAACTATCAGGTGAAAGAGTAACACGGTAGTGCAACTACCAAATGAAACAATAACACGGCAGTGCAACTAGCAAATGAGACAGTAACACAGTAGTGCAACTACCAGAAGAGACAGTGACACAGTAGTGCAACTACCAAATGAGACAGTAACACGGTAGTGGCAGCAGAGTACCATACCGACCTGGGGCAGGAGGTGGAAGGCGGCGCTGGCGGCCAGAGACCCCACAGCCAGCCCGATGAGGCCTGTCATCATCTGCTGGTACATGGCGCGAGCCATGAGGGGCAGCACGGACACCCCCACCAGGGAGCACACCGAGATCAGCGTCACAAACAGTATCCCGTAGCCCCACACTGCACACACGAGACCAGCCAGTGCAGCAGTAACGCGACCATTCGGCCAGCCAGCCCGTTATAGGGGATCAGAGGGTGTCTCTACTCAACTTCCTAATAAAAGCATTTAAGTACTCCCTCGGCTATCGCGGGTTGAACTTTCCAGAGGGAAAACTTTTCAGGATTTTCCATGATAGATGGAAAGGACCCCCCGGTATAGACAAAAATATGCGAAGTAGACGTAGGATTGGTAAAGGGATTCTCTAACCTTTTGAGCCAGTCCTGTTCCTACTATGTCTATTTCAGCCATCGAAAAGCTCATCTTGGGTCGTGGCAAGCTCAGCCCGCAAGAGCCGAGGAATTTACTTCACAGCCATGACAGTGCACTGAGTGGAGCTTGAAAGCTTGATTTCCAACATTTTTCGCATGTGGATGTTGGCATTGTGGCACCTAATTAGGGTTAGCAGACAAATGCTGATGTCAAAATTGGAGCCATTGATTGTGGTCATTGTTGGAGCACGTCTACTTTTGACTTGAATACTATCTGTTTAGAGGTCCAGCCCAACATCAATGAAAAATTACTTCTGCCATAACTATATAAGAAAGTGATTTCATTCACAAGAACACTCATCATAAAAAAAGGAAAGAGGAAAATAAGAACTGCCTTTTGAGGAACCTCAAAGATTAATTAAACCTCCACAGTTAACTGAGGTAAGAATTAAACACACTTTCATTAGATGCCAGAGTATAAGACTCTCCTGATGATGTAACTGTACGCTTCTCATGTCCAATTGTCAAGGTTCGTGCGACCGCGTGGCAACAAAGTTAAACCTTTAATTGGTTGCCCCTTCCTTTTTTGGTTCAATCGAGATTTATGGGGTCATTAAGCTTTGGTCAGGGAGCTCTGCCGTAAGACTTAATAATGTGTAATTGTATATATTCTCGTGGCGAATGTCTGTCCTAGTGTTGATACAATACTGTGAATGTAAGTGCGTCTAAGAGGTATCGCTTGTTTATAGATTTGTTTCCGCCTTGTGCAGGTTGGACTTAATGGTTTGGCCCGCCTGAAGCCTCACTAGAGCTATAAATTACCCCAGTAACATTGAATTAGTGCATACTTATCTCGTATATTTCGTCCTTGTTGTAATTTATTTATGTTTGTAAGAAAAGTAAACTAAAGGAATTTGTTTCCAGAAATGTTCGCTTGATCCCTATCCCATAAATGAACCTGGCTACTGACACCTATAACTAAATCTATTTCAAGTAGTTGTTACCTCACAATAAGAACAAACCAAAAGCCATTGACTGTGATAAACATTCAGTAAAGACGCACCATTTTGGCGTACAGCCATATGAGAAAACTGGTTTGCTGCATGTCTTCAAACACCTAATCCAAAAAATTGAAGAAACCAATCCAATGCTTCAATACTAGTCATAAGCACTTGATACTAACATAGTAAACATGTGTCTACTATGTAAAATTTACTACTCTAGAATTTACTAGCCTTCCTGCTGTGAAAATTTTAGGAGAATTGAAATTTAATTGAAAATTTAGGACGCACCTTCCCCAGTGGTAGCCTTTTTGTGTCCTGGTTCTGCAGTAGAAGAAGCATCAGAGGCATTGGCAGCCAAGTCATCAAGATCCCGAGAGGAAAGAATAGATGCTTCATTACCAGCCTTCGTCCCAACAGCAGCGCACTCACGCCCTTTGCTGACTACAGCTGGGAGAAGCTCCTCAAGCTTGGACAAACTCGAGGTCGAATTGCCAGAGACGCTTTCGAAAAACTCCTTCAGTTCAGACCGCGACAGGTCCTGTTAGGTGAAAAATGGATAAATCCTTTGCATGGACGTGTTTTAAAATTGAAGTTCTGAAAATTGAACTAAAATGTTCAGCAATTAAGACAGCTATCTCTTCGTTTGAAGATGAATTATTGCGCATGTGATAAAAACAAGATTTTAGTATACATATATATATATATATATAGAAGCATCAATGAACAGAGAATAAATGGTTTATTCAGAAGAAATACAAGAAATGCAAACAAATGATTGCTAATTGAATGAATGAATTTGGCAACAAAATTGACATTATTAATTAGCAATTTAAGATTTTTATATGCAATAAGTTTAAATTTTTGCCCTTAATTCCTTTTAGTGCAGGGCTGTGGACTGGTTCTCTTATTCTAATGATATATTCTTTACTCATTTATTATCAGTAGGACATATTCTCGTCACTCATAACTCAGTTACCAAGTATGAGTATGCGCTTGAAAGCTCTCATTAGCACGTCAGATCCCAATATCTCAGAAATGGTATTAAAAGATACAAAATTTTAAAACTAGGCATTTTTCACATATCTATTTCAACTTTTAATAACTCACATTTATTCTTGAAGAAACAGTAAGACTGAGCTATATCAAAGCTAAGCAATGTTCTACAACAAAATAGGATGAGCAAACACAGTGAAGCAACGCTAGAACTTCTCTTACTTTACTGAAAGCCTGGCACTGTGAGTGAGGCAAATCAATGTTGGTGCAGTTGGAGAGCACCAGAAGCGCAGGGCTGTCACTGGTAGGGCAGTCCTCTGTAGGAGTTATGCACTGCAGCAATGACTGGAATTGCTCCTTACTCAAGTGGCTCTTGCCCCCTGAAAATTGGTACAACCTGTCAACAAGAACAAAAAATCAATGGTAAAATAATAAGGCTGCTTCACCAGTTAGAAAATAAGGACAAAGCTACAGGTCATTTGATGTCATAAGCAAATACAAATCAGATTTGAAAAATTAACCGCTAACCAAGTTTATGTTTAAAATAATAATTTTGTGCGTAATAATATCAAAGGTAATTCAGAATAGAAATAAATCTTTGTATATAGAGATTATTTTCTTAAACACTTCAACATTGATTTATATGTATCTCTTTTTCATGGCTGATTTAGTGTAGAAAAAATGAAAAAAATGTTATCCATGGAAGATTTTCAAAGATAAAATTTATTTCATTCATTGATAATGAAGTGAAGCATTTGTAAATTTTAGGCACCACAAGACAATATTTTGCCTGCCTAGACTCAGGGTGTGATTTTCCTGAGCCGAGAGGCTCACATTTTGGTGTCTTATGAAAGGAAAGGAGGTTGGTTGCTCATTGGAGACAAAAAGGCCTGCAATTCACTTTTGATAGTAATTTCTATGAATTTATGGGCTTATTTATTGATGATTCTACAATGAAAAAAGAACATACAAATGCATAAATCCATATGAGACTTCACACACAGGAGTGCCTGATTTAAAGTGTGAGTCATGGAACTGAAATATTTTGGAAATATAAATTACCCATTTTTAAGTATATTTTATATAGTACAGTTTGTTTTTACTCTCTTAATAGTAAGTATTATACAAGGATAATTGTTTCTTTTTCATTTTTGTCAGTCGGAGTAGCCTTGTAATGTTTTTATATTTGAATCTATACAATTTTAGAGCAATAGTCCCAATTACTGGGTATATTGAGTAGGAGTATAGTTTAATGAACATATTTCCTGCTACAATGAGACTTTTTAAGGATAAAATGATCAATTAGCACATCAGATCCCAACATCTCAGAAACAGTATTAAAAGATACAAAATTTTAAAACTAAGCATTTTTCACATGTCTACTTCCATGTTTAGTAACTTACATTTATTCTAAAAGAAAAAGTAAGACTCAGCCATTGCCAAGCTAAGAAATGTTCCACAACAAAATAGGATGAACAAACAGCATATTGCTGTAGTCATTGCCAGTAGAGCAGTTGGAAAAGCAAACTTTCAACACATATAAAAGAAAAGGAATATATCTTTAGATTCGTTCCCCACTTACAGCAAAGCGGCAGCACTGCTTGGGTAAAGCTGACGCCCCAATAAACTGGAGTCCCTTTCACTGATTGCCGAGCCTTGGTTGTCATTTATGACATTGTTAAATTCTGCGATTGGAGTTGTATGTGGTAGAGCTGCAACCACATGAGAAGTGGTCTTTGTGAAGGCAAACTGCACCAAGCATGTGCATGTCATCACAAACAACAAGCTGCAGGACTTGAAAGTATGTTCCATTATGGTCAGTTATTATTGAGAATTGTATAATAAATTAATAGTTTTCAAGTAATAAATTTTATGACATCAATAATTTATATAACTATATGCATGTACAAAAACTATTCAATATTGAAAAGTTATCAGTTTAAAGTTTCCATTTTCATTTACTTGGGGATATAAAAATTTATGAATCACATTTTTATCAAAATAATTATTATTTAGGATATGTGCATTTCATAAATTGTATATCTGTCGGGAAAAATAAAATTTTTTTAAGTAAAATTGAGAATTCACAACTTACAAGCAAAATGACTTATGCCTTCTCACTATTATGTGCAATACACAATAGATAGTAAGAACATTTTTAAAATACCATCTAGATCACTTAGTGGTCAAATTACAGCTAGGATATACAAAATTAAATACTAGGAATTTCAACAGTTACAATTAATTAACTAAATCAAGTCATTCCCCTTACCTGGCAAATGCTCCTTGCAAACTGGACTTTCAAAACCAGACAAGCATTCCCTTGCCCATCCATGCATTCATTCCCCTTGTCAACTGAGCATTCCCTCTCCAGCCACACATTCCACTACACATTAAGGTATTCCTCACACTAACCAAGCATTCTCTCACTGGCCGAGCATTTCCCTGCCTAGCCTGGCATTCCTTTTGCCGTTTGGGCCTTCCTTTCGTAGGTTAAACATTCTTCATGGTAGTTAGACCATAACCCTCCTCATTCGGGAACAAACCCGACGTCAAGGCATCCTTCATAGATTTCTCACAGCATCGCTATTATCGGCTGAACATTCCTATCATTGAATGCATGTTCTACTTCCACAAGTTTTCGAACAGTGGTGTTTTCTTGAAAATACTAGAAGAATGTGCATGTTTGGATTTGAACTCGAGAGGAGACGGTGGTCAAATCCTTTATTAAGACCCCTCACAAATTCAGTTCAGTAATCACATCGTAAAACAGGCTGGCGCTCATTGGTCTTATTGCCAGTAAAATGTAGCGAAGAGAACACTGAAGGTTTATTTCACTTTTCCCTTGAAAATTGAATTTTCAAGGTCGCGACGTCGGCACTTTAGCGTACCGTAATCAATCTTTCCGCTGTTACAGGATATTTATTTTTGATTAGCAATTTCTTATAAATGTTTGAGGATTTTTGTGGATAATCACGTGAGTAATGAATAGTTTAATAAACCATTTGCATCGAAAATTGACCTGAAAATTTGATAAAATTTTGGAATTTAAAAGTAAAATCAGTGTGTGCCCTATTCAATACGTGTTTTTATCATATTATGAGGTTATTAATTGAAATATAAACTCCATCAAATGGGAATGATCAATTATTTTTAAGCTAAAATATAGTCCAAAGTGAGTGTCTGTTAAAAATGAATCTCGGACGTGCATGTGAGCTGGTGTGCCAGATTACGATGTGACCACCTCAACGTCATCCCCTCCGAGTGCCCCTCGACGTCCACCCTACACCTCAGTAACGGCAGACTCTACATCTGTCCAACTTCCATTGAATGTTGCATGAATGCACGTGATAAAATTCTTTAAAAGTCCACCTTAGAGTTATTCAAAATGTAGTCATCTTGTAATAAAACAATTCCTGATTGATGCATAGTTCAATTGAATTGCTTATTGTAGTAAAAAGTGTTATACATCTATAAATTGAATAAATTTGATAGAGATATAAGGGCATCAGGGCTCCAAATAGTCGGTATTTAAAGACCGCAGAGGCTATATATTTATTTGTACTAGGAATGAGGAAGCTTTTATCTGATAACATGAGTGTAATGATGTGATAGTTATTAGTTCTTTCAGGCGTAATATTGGGCTAATATAATTCCTTCATCTGAATCTGAACCTCACTTTTAGGCCTTATTTTTGCTGGACCTCAAAAAATATCTCAATT
The DNA here is from genome assembly GCA_014899125.1 of Orchestia grillus. NCBI lineage: Eukaryota > Metazoa > Arthropoda > Malacostraca > Amphipoda > Talitridae > Orchestia > Orchestia grillus. Next base: position 3,213 of record VOMN01049051.1, on the reverse strand, counting down.
TTATCTGATAGCAGAGAAACGAAATCGAGTAAACGAAGCCTATGTATAGGTGCACGTGTGTATGTACCTGTCTGTACTTAAACACACGTTCAAGACACAGTTCCGCATTGCTGTTCGCAACTGCTGGATATCCACTGGCACAGCTGTTGAAAAACACGACGATGTTTCGAACCAACAACCAATGCGGTAGTCGGTACCGACTCCTTTTCTGTTCAGTTGAATTAGAGGGAAATTCTATCATTTATCTTTAATTTGTGTCCTCAATGATGCCATATTTTGATTTTGATGGAAGAAATTCCTCGTCAAAGCATTTTTTTTTATCGGAGAGGCCATTTTTTTCTGTGTCCGAACGATAAAGATTAGGTATTTTATGTTCATGGGCACATTCTTCTATTTTACTCTAATATATGACTTACGTTGAAGCCCCAGCTTTATTCTGGATAATGAACTGTTTTTTCCACATCTAAAATGCTAGTTTAAGATCCAAATGAGAAGTGGTCCCTTCATGTTTTTTCGCCGTCCTGCCAGCGATTCATGTTGTCGTACAGCTGCAGTTTATGGACGACAGCTTCATCAAAAGGCTGGGATTCAAGCTTAAAATTTGCTTGCTTTTCAGACCAGCTAACAATTTCGATTATGCTTCTTGTACAACTTTATGATGCGATCTCCAAATAAATAATTATGAACTCCGCAGCTGCACCGATGACATCTAATATACTAAAATCGAACATTTTTTCAAGAACATATAATCGCATTGCAAAGTCCCCACTCTGACACTATTGCACTGAATTCACAAATGTTTTGCTTTCGAAGACATGTGCTGAATTCCTCGTTGGTACTCGCACATCTTTTTCTGACATAAGTCTTATTAGTTTTACTTTGTTCTGTTGGGATTCTGAAATCATCGAAAGCTTTAGTTTTGAAACATGTCTAATTTCGTAGCGCTACCGGCAGTGGTAGGTGCTCCATGTATTTGGAGAAATTCACAGTTGTTGAATTATCTTCGTCAGCAGACCGAGACTACAGCCAGTGACTCAATCAGTGGCTGCTGCGCCTGGGCCTCAAAACTGTAATGATATCGTATTGACAACGAACAAATTTATGAGAATTTTAGTTAAGTCAACAATTCATGCCAAACTATGTTATGCACAAACAGACTTACCGGTTTTGGTCACATTGCACATAACTTCTCAACCACACATTACTTCCATTACTTCTCGCCTTAATGCAAAAGTGGTTTCTTTAACCACCAAGGCAGCTCCTGTCTCCGAGCCGCACGATGTTCACTGGACAAGCGCAATATGGGACGGCGTGCGAAGTGGCATCTCCATTGGCCCGGACCGTCCAGTTCGGGGGTCAGAAGTGCGCCTCAGTTCAGGGGTCAGAAGTGCGCCCCAGTTCGGGGGTCAGAAGTGCGCCCCAGTTCAGGGGTCAGAAGTGCGCCTCAGTTCGGGGGGCAGAAGTGCGCCCCAGTTCGGGTGTCAGAAGTGCGCCTCAGTTCGGGTGTCAGAAGTGTCCCGTTTTCAAAGCAAACGGGAAGTTGAGGCACCTGACACACGACCTTCAACCAGCCACTCAGCAGACTCTCTTCCCCACCAGGACGGAACGACTGACAAGGAGGCCTCCACTGCCGCCGGACGTCAAGACTGTGCAGTTCCCACGCTGGACCACATGATTCTCTCAACACTAATCTCAGGCACAGATAGGAAGCTGCAGCGCTGTCGCCCCTCTGATAAGATGTCAAGTCTCCCGATGGTGCTCCCGCTCGTGGCAAATTTTGGTCTGTGGTGTTGTCAACCCGTGTATGTGGTCTGACCAACCCGTGTCTGTGGTCTGACCAACCCGTGTATGTGGTCTGACCAACCCGTGTCTGTGGTCTGACCAACCCGTGTTTGTATCTATGGTCTGACCAACCCCTGTTTGTGTCTATGGTCTGACCAACCCCTGTTTGTGTCTATAGTCTGACCAACCCGTGTTCGTGTCTATGGTCTGACCAACTCGTGTTTGTGTCTATGGTCTGACCAACTCGTGTTTCTGATTGTAGCGATAGTTAAAAACAGATTCCTTTCAACCCTGACTGGACTTCAACTGTGAGAGCACTTCTCACTCAGAAAACTTACGGCCTCTGTTCTCAAGTTGAGGAGGCTAGCGTTCGACTCCCGGTTACGCAGACGAATTTCCATGGAACTACGGAGTGCTTCCCTCGGGAAAGGCAGCTCGAGTCCCAAGCTACTCACACCCCACACGTCAGGACCCATAATGCATTTAAAATTCAGCATTGTACTGTACGTCTCGTCCATTGTAACAAATAAAGTGTATTTTATTTCTTTGGTGGCTGAAAGGCCAGGTTGGAAAAATTATTTCAGTGCTATGCATTAACAACCCCACCATCTCTGTTTCCAACGCTCGCAGACCGTGGTTCAGGGGGACTTGTTCATGCCTCACCTGTGAACGTGTGAATACCAGCGAGTAAAATTCAATTAGAGGAAGTCTTCGTTATGCGGTAATAACAGGAAGTCCTCGTTATGCGGTAATTACAGGAAGTCCTCGTTACACGGTAATTAGAGGAAGTCCTCGTTATACGGTAATTAGAGGAAGTCCTCGTTATACGGTAATTAGAGGAAGTCTTCGTTATACGGTAATTAGAGGAAGTCCTCGTTATACAGTAATTCGATATCCTCTCTTATGTAACTACTCTTATGTATTCTCATGTCTGTAAAGATGCCTTTCGACACGCTGAAACACGTCTTGCTCCAGCACGCCAGAAAACCCCCCTTTAAACATGAAAAACACATGGAAATAGTCACATAAGAAAGGATGCAGAATTACCCTATAACGAGACGTGCATTCAAGCGAAAAAATACCCTGGCCATCCTAATTAAAGGACGACGGGGCCTTCAACCCGAGCCCTGCCACAGGGACAAAGAGGGAGACGGTCACAGTGAGCTTTGGTGTAGTAAAGTTACCCAATTGGTGCGTCACTCCGGGGGAGCTGCGGGGAAGAAAACGATCTGTTGGCTTCATTCATGCGCAATGAAAGTGCGGCTGATTGCTGCTCACATGGGCTAACCCTCGTGAGACTTCGTTATCAGGGCAGGCACCGTGCCGTCTTCTCAGAGTGTGCTCTGAGATACACTGAACTGTCGCGAGTGAAGGTCGTGGCCGGGGAGAATTGACCTCCAGGTACCCTGGGGCTCCAAAGGTCGGCACGAG
>VOMN01049045.1:0-29421 GCA_014899125.1 Orchestia grillus | reverse complement strand
ATTTGATTTCCCGTGATATTATTACAATAGTGAATGTGTTAAATTTTATTGTGTTTTTTATACGCTTCTTCTGTAGGTCAATGGGTGCATTCATACATGCATGCGAGAGATATGAAGCGACTTCTCAAACCTTGACGAATGCAATTAATAAGAGTAGTCTCGTCACAATATAAAGGACTAGTAATGCGAATTGCTTTCGTATCGAATCTCAAAATACAGAATTTTCGTTTAATATCAACACAGTGAATCCAATTTCAGACGCTGCAAATACACGTGCAAATAGCACTCTAGAAATAGATAGATCACGCGCCCGTGAGATCTAAACTGACATTGTCTGGCGGTAATTTGATCTGTTCCAGCTGTCAGCCAATTGTTTGATCAGGCCTCCTGTGTTTGATGGTAGCTGAATCAACATGTCTTTAATTCGTTGCTGTTGGGAAGGTTATTAACGTTCCTTGACTTCTGGAAAAAACACAGCAATATTGGTGTAAAAACTAGAATTCAAATCGAATTTTATTTCGATGTTTACATTTTTTAGCATTGATAATCGCAAATAACTCCTTCACTGAATGGCAATGAATTGATCAATTCGCCTTTGCCTAACTTGGTCAGTTGCCTCAGGCGTGGCGAAAGATCAATCCGCTGCCGGTGAGTGTTCGATCATTGCCACATTGCCGCGGGACTTCATCGATACCGAAGAAGTTAGACCATTGGTTGGACGGGCTATTGACTGCCCTTGAACTTTAGTTCTCGAGTTGTTGGTCGGGCCGAACGAATGAAATCCCACAATGTAAATACATTAGTAATGTGTCCTTGTTGACTGCGCATCCGGGCGGGCAGCGTAGCACTGGGGCAACAGGCGAGAAGGAGGCGATATGCAAAGCTCTCATCCTACGGAGGCGTTTGTGTGATTTGTAGTTCGAAACTTGTTCTTTGTGTCCACCTTATAATCTTGTTGTGTTCTTCGAGGGTAACTGAGGAATTAATTCTCATTAAAGTAAGAAATAGGAATGTTATGTTGAATAATTAACGTCTTGAACGTTATGAATATTGATGAGAAACTTCTATCATTGATAATTGCATGTACAAACCACATAATATAAGAGCGAGTTAAGACATAGTTTTAAACATGTATGAAATTTGAATCGAAGAGAAAGCGAAATTGAAGCAGGCAATCATTCAAATTACTTTCATTCAAGCAAATAAACAGAAACTGTGTAATGAACCTGTGAAGAATAACTCTGTTTACCTCACTATGATTTTGGAAAAAAGTTCGTTTTATTCATTGATGTCAGACACTTGAAATCGAAAAATAACTTAATACAATCGGCAATGCGGTAGAAGAGAAAACATGTGAGCTTCAGACTTTCTAGCGGAGCCAACACTAAATAATTTTAGAAATCTGCAAGCATCGAGCTAAATCCTTCTCTTAATCAGATATAAAAATCATGCAAGCCTAAACGTATAGTCTCAAATCCAAAAGATCAGTCTGAAATAAATACGGATGTCTGAAAAGAAAATCCAATCGATTTCCTTGGAGTAATTATGAAGAGTAATACAAAACATCTAAGTTAGTCGAAAATGTTTTGCCGACGGTCGCGAGAGACCTGCGCCGGTGCCGCAGATCGGAAGGGCCGCACCAGCGTTACAGATTTCTTGAAAACGCGTTCGCTTCGACAAAAAAATTCGCAACACCGAAATTAGCGCTGATGCGGCAACGAGATTGAGCACGTGGCAGAGCTGATGTGCGCTTTGAGAGCGCTCACAGACTTGAACTACGCAATTATCTGGGTGCTAAAACTACATACATTTAACTTTATTTGAAAAACTGACTGCGGTTTTAGGTAGTCGTGCAATAAAGTTGCACTTATATTTTAACGAAAAACCCAAATCATTATGAAACAAAACCGTATGGTCCTCTGGGGAGAGAGGGGAGGGGTGAGAGGACTCAAGGCTTAGTCCTTCTTGAGACTTGATCGACCGACTCTAGGACTCTCCGGGACTGCGTGGGAGAGGATCGACTTGACTTGTTTCTTGAATGCTTTTGTGGATTTTGTTAGAATTTCCGTGAATCGTTAACGCTGTTCATACTTAATTGTGAAGCAGCAGTGAGCTTATGATTTAAAAGTCATTAGTTAATTGATCCTTTAAAAGAAATTCGCTTTGATAATATCAAACACTACTCTTACGTGAGGGTAATTTCAAAATTACTTGAAAAAATAAGTTACAGAGTAACTCCAAAAACTGAACAAAATTACAGGACAAGTCTGCCAACCAAATTTATTCGATCCTGACTAAATCTCAAAAATTATTTTCACCTTTTTAATTTATGTATAATGAATAGTTCTTCCATTTGAAATGGTAGTGTGACAGCTAGGATTAGGGGCAAGAAGCTGGTTAGATGTTAAATGAGTCGTAATACAATAAAAGAGCTCATTTTAGACGGAAAAAGTTGAAAATGAGATCATTTTAATTTTTCATGTAGATGTGACTTTGATGTCGCTAAAGGTTATTGCAAAATAATTATGATAGTTCACAGACAAACCCGCATCCCAAACTTTAGAAACCTGGACTATGACTTCCACTGTAGTAAAAAGGATAAGTTCAACATCTGTGTCCCAACTAGCGAGTGAGCATCATTGCAAAAACTTCTGTGAATGCTTTTTAAATTTTCGACTTGTGTGGATACTTTTTCAATATTCCACTTGTCAGGATACTTTTTCAATTTTCGACTTGTGTGGATACCTCTTCAATTTCCGACTTGTGTGGATACTTTTCAATTTTCGACTTCTGTGGATACTTTTCCAATTTCGACTTGCACTCGAATGACAGAGTAGTATTTGACAAGCTGCCTGGGAATCATGAAGGAAGCATAGACATTTTCGGTGACGATACACGCATTTCTGCCTTTCTATTCGCGTGTTTCCCTCGACGGCAGCGTCCGCATTGCATATGCTGATGAAGTTGGTCTGTGTTTTCATATTCCAGGAAAGGCAACCCCGGGGAAGGCTGAGTCGTTCCTTGTAATTATCATAATCCTATTAAGGGAAACTCGCCAGGGGCAGACACACACTTCATGCTAGAGCTACAGCCCTGCCACCACAGACTAAATTATAAGTATTAAACGCACTCTAAGCAAAGCACACGGACATGTTTATCAGTAATTCGTTCAGGTGTAGGAAATGGGCCATTTTATCGCGGGTGGGAAACGGAAAAAGTGCAAACATAGCGATGAGTTATTGTGATTAGAAGTGATCGCTGATAGCGTCTGCCCCAAAGCTCTCGTTCTTGGTGAAATAATCGAACAAAGGAAGATTCCCTAGCAAGAAGTTCCTAAAACTCCACTTCAAATATATGTACTTTCAGTGCCCAGTACGTTCCAGGATCTGGTTCCCATACAATTCCCCATTCTCAGTTCAGGGACAAAGCTTACACAACTTTCCGACGGACGGCATTATTTTTTTCCGTAGCCAAAAACGAAACAGAAACGAAATCCCATTGAATTCTTGTTGACTGCTTCGCCTTTGAGGTCGACAACGGGTTTTCAAGATTTTAATTTGATACGTGCGTAGGCAAAAAGAACAATTAATTTTTTATCTCTCAGACCAAGAGTCGTTGATTTTTTGAGCCCTAACTTCATAAAGCATTTTTTAAATAATCCGGAAGCGAGGCTAGAATTTCAAGATCGAACACAGAGGGAAGGGTCTGGGAAGATATGAGAGCGCTGGCGTGCATACTACGTATTTTCTGTCGGTGTTTGGCATTTGACATACCGTGCAGAACATATAGCACATGACATATAATGTGTTACATATAGCGGTTAGCATATGTGTAACACATAGCGCCTCACATATAATGTGTCTCATATAGGGCCTAGCATATGTGAGGCATATAGCATCTAGCATATGTGTTACATATAGCACCTGACATATAATGTGTGACATATAACGCCTAGCATATGTGTTACATATAGCGCCTGACATATAATATGTGACATACAGCGCCTAGCATATGTGTTACATATAGCGCCTGACATATAATGTGTTACATATAGCGCCTGGCATATAATGTGTGACATATAGCGCATGACATATAGCGTGGCACATGTAATGTGTGACATATAGCAAGCACATGACATAGCACATGACACATAATGTGTGATATATAGCGTATGGCAAATAGGTCATGTCATAGCGTATGACAAGTGTATGACATAAATGTATGATAAGTGTATCTATAGTACATGACATATTTTGCATGATATATGGGGTATAACATATATGCATAATACATGCCATATATCCGAGAACTTATGCACTTCCAGTTTCGTCTCGATTCAATTCATAGAATTAGCAGACACAAATTAGTAAAATCTCACGGAATAGAGGTTGATGAAATTCTTCATTTACTAAAGTCACGCTGGTGCTCGTAAAATAGAAGATTTCCGTCCCATTGAGCCCACTATACGAAAAGCAAAGGATTTTACTGATTACATTTTACATTTTAACGAAAAACCACGCAACATTATGAAGCAAAACCGTTATGAAGCCTTCATTATGATGCCTTCCGCTTGAAATTTATTTGCTGTACTGGATCTCTTCACGTACAGTTTCAGCACACACATACGCAGCGTTGCTTATTTTTCCAAAACGCTTGAAGAAATTGAGGAGCGAAACAAGGTGGGCGATGGAAAAGCGTATCGACATTTTATCACAAAACTCTTCAGTTCTTGCTCTGGTGTTCTCAACGGAGGCCACTTTCAGGTACCGGAAAAACTTTCATAATCCCCGATTGCACATCAAATCGTACGTACATACATTCGTGCCTACGTACAATCGTACACTGAGAGAGACCAAAACGCCACTCACTCAGTCAAAAATAAATTAATCTCTTTCCATCTCGGCGCAGAATCTGGCGTGTCATCGCTGTCTATTGCTGGAAATGATTCGGGAATTGAAATCGATTGAAATGTTAGCTCCCACCGGACGAGAGGCTTGTAACTCGAGCCACTCGTCGCGATAAGGAGATTAATTTCATGTTGCGTTTGTGACTAAAGAGAACAGCTGAGCATCTGTTTGTTTGTATCTGGTTTGGCTGCTGGAGTCCATTGAACCTATTGCTAATAGACCTCGCTTTGAGCAGAGCTGAGATTTCGCAAAGCGCATTCATCAGCCCCGGGAAATGACTGAACGACGCTTTCAGGGGATATTTTAGTTGTAGAGCTTAATTCACGAGATATTTTAGTTGTAGGGCTCAATTCACGAGACATTTTAGTTGTAGGGCTCAATTCACGAGACATTTTCGTTGTAGGGCTCAATTCACGAGGCATTTTAGTTGTAGGGCTCAATTCACGAGACATTTTACTTGTAGGGCTCAATTCACGAGGTATTTCAGTTGTAGGGGTCAATTTCGATTGGTTTAGAATTAGTCATGAAGCGTCACACGGTTTCCATGCAAATAAAGCAATAAAAGGGAGCGGATCCGTACTAGAGTTAGAAATTCGTTAATGTGAACCCTATCATAACCAGTTTGTTTTGTAAACGTAAATTTTACCCCTAAAACTACTAACTTATTTTTAAATGTAAATTGTATCCCTATAAGGACTAGCTTATTTTGTAAATGTAAATTTTTTACCTTATCAGCACCAGTTTAGTTTGGAAACGTAAATTTTACCGCTGTAGAGACTACATTATTTTTTAAATGTAAATTTTAGCATGATAAGGACCAGCCTATTTTGTAAATGTAAATTTTTAACCCTATCAGCAATAGTTTATATTGTAAACAAAAAATTTACCCGTTATTAGTTCCAGTATATTTTGTATATGTAAATTTTGTACCTAATAGGTGCCATTTTGCTTCGTAAATGTAAATTTTATTCCTTAATATTAATTAATATTCCATAGTTCATAAAACTAAATTAGATGTTAAAATCTAAAAAATTAGATGTTAAACGAGATATTGCGGAATCAGCCGTTAACAGCTTGCGATCACGTGTGCACACATTTACGCGCGTTTACGCACATTTACAAACGTGTGCTCGTTAACGCCCACCTTTGCGTACACGTGTGCACGCTCACGTTAGTTTTGTAACCAAACAAAGAACATTCAAGAGTAAGCTGCAGATTTTTCAGGGTCCTTCAAACGAGGCAGCTGCCCTCGCAGGGTGAGGTCGGATTTGCGGCGACTGGAGAGTGCACTTCGGGTCAGCTGTGGCAACACTCCAGCCAAAATCCTGGGGTCAAAGTGAATGCGCAAACGTGAAAAATTGTTTTAAAAATCCAGATCCACTTTCTTCCAACATCGCAGGGTGAAGGTAAATCCGAAAAGGTGAAACATAGATTCAAAAAAGAGAAAAAAATAGATTTACTGGAACAACAGTGTCGGGCAAAAATTGAGCGAGGAAAAGGGGAAAATAATTTTTAAAAAGTGAGAAAAGTGGAACGTTTAGCCAACATTGAGGAGCAGAAATGGATGTAGCACGGCGAGGCTGCCGACCCTCATGTCGCCCTGCCCAACAGACGCCAGAGTTCGTGGAGGTCAAATGAGAGCTGACGGGAGCTTTGGGGCCTCGGAGGTGTTGAGCGGTGAGGGACATGTCAGTACTGCATGTCATGTTGAGGGGACATGTCAGTACTGCATGTCATGTTGCTGAGACATGTCAATACTGCATGTTATGTTGCGGGGACATGTCGAAACCGCACTTTACGTTGCAGATACATTTCGTTACTGCACGAATCCAGTAACAAGCCAAGATGTACCTGTCAAGTAACAAGTTAATATGTACCTGTTGAGTTACAGCAACAAGTCAAGATGCGTCAGTCAAGTTGCAGTAACAAGTCAAGATACGTCAGTCAAGTGGATCACGATTAACGTTGTCAAAACCCACACGACTTGAGCTCGACTGGCCAGTCGTACTCGTGGACTCAAGCAACGAATTTCAGTGCACTTAGCAAAACATTTATTCGTTAAAAATTCGTCAAATCGAGAAACTGATTGCGTTGAAAAATTGCAATCCTTTTCGCCCACTAAGTCAGCCGAGAGTCTGTCTCGAGTATGTACAATCGGCAGCAATATTGCAATTTAGATCGAACGAAATTTACTTTTGTACGCCTGATCCTCGCTGAAATTGGAGGAACGTCACTAAAAGCTTTTATTCGAACAATGTGGTTCAATCAATATTCCACAATATTCCTCAATGTTCCTCAATGTGCCTCAATGTTCCTCAATGTTCCTCAATGTTCCTCAATGTTCCTCAATGTTCCTCAATGTGCCTCAATGTTCCTCAATGTTCCACAATGTTCCTTATGTTCCCACTGTTTCCAGTATTCCCAATGTTCCTCAATGTTTCATTCGTCAATCACAATGTGACGGCCCAGTCGATAAGCAGACTGGTAGGCTACAGTAGGCCTGCCAAAACAAATCACAAGCTACAGTAGGCCTGACAAAAGACAACACAGGCTACAGTAGGCCTGCCAAAAGACAACACAGGCTANACAGGCTACAGTAGGCCTGCGAAAACACAACGCAGGCTTCAGTAGACCTGCGAAAACACAACACAGGTTTCATTAGACCTGTGAAAACACAACACAGGCTTCAGTAGACCTGCGAAAACACAACACAGGCTTCAGTAGACCTGCGAAAACACAACACAGCTTTGCAAAAGCAAAGGTTCACAGAGACTCGTTGTTGTTCTGTCTTTTGGGTGTGTGACTTGATACTCATTGGTTGAGAAATATAACTTGTCATTTAAAAAAAAAATTCATTTTCCACAGATACTGTGATTCAGCTGACCATTTCACTTGATTTTCGATTAACGTTTTTCTCGCAGTTACTGCAATTTTGTAGACATTTTTATAGATTTTATAAATTTTAATGATACCCTGAAAGTTTCCTGGCACCACGCACAATACTGACGCCTAGTTGGGAAGCGGGCATGTGAGGTACTGGAGTGCTCATGTGAGGTACTGGAGTGCTCATGTGAGGTACTGGAGTGCTCTTGTGAGGTACTGGCGTACTCATGTGAGGTACTGGCGTGCTCATGTGAGGTACTGGCGTATTCATTTGAGGTACTAAAGGACGTAGTTTCTCATGACCTTCTCCATCACTGCCCACAAATTGACGGATACTGACGACTGACGACGACGGCCAGCCTTCGGGACCATGAATTGAAGGCTGGCTGACTCTTTTTTAAACAAAACTAATGCAAGAATACATTCACTTCAGTTTCTTCAAGCGCAATTGATAGAAAATAGCAGTATGTGTTGCATTTTATTGCGACTGTTAATAATATATTTCTTAAGCAGGGTTGTCTGGCCGCGTGATCAGCTTGTTGAGCGTTGTCAAAACAAAGCGGAATTATTCGAATGTTTGCTTTCAAATTACGCATATCGTATCAGGGCCTCATCACAGCATTGGATGATGTCATCACATTTCCCGATAGAGGCTTCTATGATCGTTTTCTAGTGATAATATATTACCATTGAAGTTCTTAGGATAATAAATTAACATGGGATCCTTTCTCCGTCCTGAAAAAGAATCGCATTCTGGGTAAAAAGTGATTAGGAAGCGGCTGCAATTGCTCAACTTCTGTTGTATCTTGAAATTTATAAATTTTGTTCGTAAAAAGTAAATGTATAAACGCATATAAAAAATCTAATTGACGATTTTCAGCTACTGCAGGGAAAAAGAAGATGCCGTGTCAAAATAATTTAAAAAAATCCCTAATCAAATTAGTTTGATATTTGTTATCTGTAGATGGACTCCGCATCATCTGAAACAGATTCAAAAGCACCTCGAATAAAAATCTACCGCCTGTTACTAATATGGTGTAAGACCTCCACTAGAACAAATAATAGAGGTAATTCTGGGCAGCATTGAGTCTACAAGTGTCCTAATGTATGCCTTGTCGATTTAAACCGCTCTTATATCAGCTGATGTAGTGCGGCCACAGTACACGTACGATCTTCTTGACGTCGAACTTTCGTTCTAAGAGGTGTCATAAATTTTTTGTTGGGTTCAGGTCTGGGGATTAAGCTGGCCATTCTAAATGCCAGACATGACCTGAATAACTGTCGCTCCAATTAATGGCAGTTCTAATCCGATGCACCAGCTAGTTATCATTCTGAAAGCTAGGCAAAGCAACTGGCTTTTTTTTTCATTCAGATATTACGCAAAGGGTAGGACTTGGTTATCTAGCACCTCAATTTAGTCATGACGGTTCAGTTCGATGGATGTCTCAACTGAAGGACCCACTTCTGTGAGGTTGAAACAGCCATAGAGTACGAAAGACCCTCCTCCCCTAATTGAAAGACCAATTATTTTTCAAGGGCATGATAGACCCTTGAAAAATAATTGGTGACTGATCTTTTATCCGTGGAGCTTTTTTCGTGATGAACATAGGCTCAACAACGCCGTTCTAATCACAATTGAACCGTTCCAAGCTATTGTTCTAACTGAAGTTATTTCCCGAAACATTCGATCTTTCGTATTCGTAAAAATGAGACCACTAAAAAAATTCTTTACTGAGAATTTGAGAGTTCGCAAAACTTCTTTGAGCAACAATGATTTATGACTTGCGTGAAACGTTTGCCTTGAAGCATTATTATTAGCTGAGAAATATTTTTCCAATGACTTTTAGTGAAGAATAAGTTTCTATGTATGGTTGTCTACTGAGTATGATAAAAGTTTCTCATCCAAATGAACTTTTCTCTTCGTAATGAGGCAGTGAGCTGGAAATGGACATCTGGTGTCTAGTTGTAATATCATCCTTCAACGAACAATATTTTTGTTTAATTGTATCACTGTTTCCTCTCAGCTTGAAAATTTCGGACACCGTCAAAAATTCCGATGAGGTAGCCCATCAAAATGAGTTTTCTACCTTCTATCTTCCCACAAAGATAAAAATTCTTTAAGTAAATCAAATGTTGCTCCTCAATATTTCAAAATGGGACTCGTTAATCAAATGGGACTCTTTAATAAAAGGAGGCTCTTTAATGAAAGGGGATTTCTCAACCAAATGGGACATTTTAATCATAAGAGACTTCTCAATCAAAATTGGACTGTTTAATCAAATGGAACTTTTTAATCAAATAGGATTTTTAATCAATGGATTTGCCGTATAACTCAAATGAGCGTTCCTCCCAAGCCCCCCAAATCGAGCTCATTAGATGTTCATTAGCGACAGCTTGCAACCGCGCTGATGTGCTCATCCGTCGTCCACGTTAAGGAGGGAAATCATTCAAGTCGAGCGGATCATTCAGCCACCAAATGTAGTCCGTCAAGATTGTACAACGTCCTCGCCATGAGTTCGATTTTATGAACGAATTCGCAGAAGGATTCAAACTGCGAGAAAATAGCTACACGCTTCATTTTTGGATAGTAATTTACCAAAACAAAAAGCAGTTCCGGACTGGAACAAAAATTCATTCCGGTGAGGAATTTTGGGGGTGTATTCGATTTTCTGAACGAATTCACAGAAGGATTAAAACTGCAAGAAAATAGCTACACGCTTCATTTTTCGGAAAGTAATTTACCAAAACGAAAAGCAGTTCCGAACTGGAAGAAAGATTCATTCCGGTAATGAATTTTTGCTTAATTTTCACTAATTGCAAGGTTTCCGCCGACGAACCTAGAGCAGCCACGACGAAAGGTTGTTACTCAAGTTGTGTAATTAGTTGCATACGTAATTAATTTCTAATTAGTTTCCTGTACAAGGTTCATTTTGTCATTGGGAAATTATTCTTTATGTGGGTTAAAAAATCATTTATAAATTGGTTGCATGGTCAGTCATCTGCTAACACAAGACTTAACTCAGTCATGCCTTCAGAAAAAATCTGTTATGGAGACTTATAAGTATTTATTTGGTAACTAATTCGGAAAGTAAGTCTCAATAAAATCGAACTGCAGGTACCTAAATCCTCATTGAAAGCCCAATGATTTATAATAATCTAATTATGAATAGTTTTCGTTTAAGAAAGCGCAAAATGGATACAAATAATAGTATTACGGCGGACTAAAATAAGCACCTCGTACAAAAAAATTAGTCACCCGTTGTTTTCTGGGCTCCAGCGTATCGCTTTTAGTTCTCCATTCGAGGATGACAACTCCAGGGTGCATCGACCTAGAACTGCCATTAACTGACAAGACATTCATTCAAAACAAGCCAAATATTTAGACTGACCAGCAAAGTTTTCAGACATAAACCCAATATAAAATTTGTGACCCGTCCTGGTTCGAAAAGTTAAACGTCGAGATAATACGAGATCAGTTGATGCAAGAGTGGTTTAAAATCAACCAGGTGTACATTGGAACTTTTGTGAACTCAATGCCAAGCAGAGTTGCCGCAATTGTTAGTGCTCGTCAAGATCCTGCACCATATTAGTAGTAGATGACCAATTTTTTGTCCGGGGTGATCATCTCAAGAAAAATAGATTTATATTTAAATTCAAGCTTTCAAACCAATCAACCCTCATCTTCAGTATCTACATTTTTAGGATTTGCATGTTATCTGGATTAGAGTCCGAAACATAACGATATAAATAACTGATGTGTCACTCAAAAGCTCTAATTTTTACATTCGTGCATTCATTTCTCTCGAGACATTTTTGCCTAAGTTAATATTGTTAACTATTAATTTTAATGTCACAGTTTTATAAAACGTACGTAGGTTTACAGACGCACATCAATGTGCTGTTTCCCCGTGAGACTTGACATTCATTGTATTGAAAAATATAACGAATGCTATTGGTAAGTTATTTGATATTTTCGGCTTACGGATACTCAAAATTCGATGAGCACTCTACTGTAGGTGGTTTCCACGACAGTATTCGAAATATACAATATGTAATTCCGGATTGGAAATTGGGATAGTGTTTAAAATGGCATTTTAGACATAATTTCAATTGGGATTCCACTAAAGAAGACAAATAAATTAATCGCCCGGGAGTCCAATAAAACTTTTTACGGTCGCATTTATTTTACGTGCGTTGGTTCTCTGGATGCTGAGGTGGCCTATGATGCAGTACAGCCCTCACTTGATTAATTAGAAGACTTACCAGGAGCTCCTGACCCGCAAATGTGATTGCTGGTTCTCAAACCACCCTTACCTTGTCCGTTAAAGACCATTTCGAAGCAGCAGAGTCGCTCGGCCCTCGCTCAAAACCCCCATTTGGGTTTAAAACCTTACCTTGATTGGCTGAAATGGTCTTCCTTCGCTGAAATGCTTTAAATCGCTGGCGCTGGACGTGAATGGAAGCCTTCCAAGAGTGTAGGTTCTCGAGAAGAAACGGAAATTTTGGAGAAAATTCCAGTCGAAGTAAGTCTTTCTTAACGTGTTCAGCAACTCCTATCATTCTACTTCTAATTTTTTTGGGGGGACCGAATCATTTGTGAAATTAATTCTTGTTTCTATCAATGCATACCATGGCAAAAAAAACGTTTTAACTTGTCATGTTGCTTTTTATACAAAGTTCATGCTTTGGAAGGAACTTAATTTTAAAAGTTCCTGCGTTCGTATATTCAACCTCTAACTAATAAAGAAAATCTTTTCTATTCTGAATGGACCTGCGTGAGTGGTGAAGGCTACCTCAAAAATAGGACATCTATTCTTTTCCCTAAAGAAAGTTTCAAACAAATAGGTAAACTATTGCAAACGATACTCTATGTTCTATCGAAATTTTACTTGCCATTTGTATAATTCGCTTCCGTACAGTTAGGAAGAATTTTCAGCTTAAAACAAAACTCAAACTGTGATAACTATCGTGTAAATTTACAGCAAATATTTTTGTGGGATATTTAGTGCAATTTTCAGCTGTAGAAGGTAAAATTTCCTTGCTAAGCCAAGTCTGGCTAAATACCCTACTGTTGCTGGTGCACCTCGAGGATGACTTCCCAAAACAGACGATCTTCTTCTCAAGAACACCAGCCACTCTGAAAGGGATCAAACAACATCTCTCAAATCAGAAGAAGAAGAAACCAGAAATACGTTTGAAATTTATCATTAAAATTGCTGAGAAAATATTGTACATTACAAAGTACTAGTAGTAACGCCTTGACTTCTAGCCTCTTTAGTTATGTATCAGTTGCAGCGGTTATAAATCATTGATAATCGCAGTTAAATTTAGAACGCTACGCTAAATTCTGTTTATAACAAAATTTCAGCCGATGGAATGATGTCCAGAGTAAATTAAATTTCAGGAGCAAAACCCGTGGAGTAACACTAAGATTTTTCCACGTTCGATACTGAAATATTTGGTGTAATTTCCGTAGACTTCATACGTGTGCCAATTCGCCTCGAGGTAAATTTTGTGGATTGAGGGGTTCAAATACGGTTTAGTCCAAAATCTGTGAAATAAATAGGCACACACTTCCTAATCTCAGGCGGAAGTGTTTTGTAATAGATATATTAGCACTGGGTAGGCTTAGAATATAAGCGTTTTTATGTTTTAAATTAAGTAATTTCAAACATTCAACTTATTTTTTTGGACTCCTTTATGTACATTGGTACACGAACATAATAGAATTAAATGCGATGTAGATGAAAGGTAAATATTATGAAATTACTGTGACAATTTACCGAATGATGACCTCACCTGAGAAATGACAAAATAATACGTAAGGAATTCCCACAACTGCATTGTTCACAGGGTATAATATTAGAAATTAGTCGTCATTGATCGTTTACACAGCCTCTAGTGTATGATAAATGAAATGAATGCTGAATTTAGAGCTGGTGAATTTCCAAGTCTTAAACAGATAAGTTAATTATTCGAAGTCAATGAGATAATAAAACAAACGGGAGACAACCCACACAAATTCGAGCAGTAAAACAAATTGGAAACATCCCGACAAATTCACGAAATTTCTCCAGAGACGCCGCACGAAATACCATTCCACATCGTTGCCAAACGCCCATGCATTTTGCTGAAGTAAATGAACGGCCGTCGACTCTGTCATCCATCGTAGTCTTTGCTGAGGAGCTCAAGAACTAAAGGAATCGAGACTCAATCCTGTGAGCAACATCAATTTCCTCTCAACTTTTCCCATGTGTTCGCCTGCCTTCTATTCAAGCCCCATATTGCCCACGATACGTACAGAGGAGTACAGAAAACGAGAACTTTTACAACCCAATAAACATAGAAAACTCCGAGGGAAATTCGGCTGACATCAATGGCACTACTACAACTTACCTATTGAAAGACAGTAATTCAAATTATCAATGTTTGAAATTGACATCCTCTAAATGTATGCGGCTGCTACTAAGCATTTCACAAGTTCCCGTTTTTCTGGGTCGCCTTGTAGAACTGAGCTGACGTCGTTATTGGTGATGGAAGCATAGGAATGTTAATGACCCCTGGAATGCCTGCAAGTTCCAGGAAGTTTTTTACAAAAATTTTGCCTCTTTAAATTTGCGCCTAAGACTTATAGTTTGTAGCTTATTCCGTAGTGTGGTAATTTTTATTTTTTTAATTGGGACCTAAAAAATATTTGGGGAGGAATAACTTCACTCGAAAGTGTGACCAGCTGTGCTGAGTTAAAATTACAGAGGAAATTCAGAATCAGTGACTTGATTTGCTTGTAACAATTTATTTAGGTGGTGCTGAATTGCTGTTCTAAATATACGTGCATAATTTTTCAATCTGTCTCCTGAAACATCCTAAAATAAAATCATAAAACCTGGTTAAAAATTGAACATTGTAATACTAACATTTTGTTTTTTGCAAAGCTTTTCAAGAACACAAGTGTAAGAAACGCCGCTTGCGAGCTTATCATAGATATTGGCTATTATTTATTGATTATTATAATGCTGATTACTATATAGTATGAACTATTGCAGTAAAAATATGGCCAATGTGCTAGAAGCGCTCATTTTTTTATTTTATAACGATAACAATTCGAGTCAATAAATATGATTAACTAGCAAGTGGCATTCCTTGCTCTGACGTTTAACCTTTAAAATAAAATTGGATATTTTATGGGAAAAAGCTCTTCTCAGTCCTCCCCCAACATGCTACCTTAAATCCAAAATTCATCGAAAGTCGCCATTCATACGCAGTACAACAAATGTTTCGTGTCTCACTTGTGTGAATTATTTTGAGTGATGGCGTCTTTTCGAAAATTTATTACATTTTACATTCTCTCAAACATTGCAGAACCTCGGGAATAACAACAGAATTCAAGAACCAGTAAGAAAATAGTTTCTTTTCGCTAGTTGGCTACAATTTGATGCGAGTTCCTCTGTCTGCAAGATTTCTTTCTCCGAGTGATGGAATTATCAGACCACGTTGCAACCCCTCGCTCGATCTCCAAACGTTTACTTTGAACCTCAACGACGCTGTATGAGTTCAGCAAGACGTAGAAAATATTGAGTTACTGTATCTTATTCAATTCAAAACAATAGTTATTCAATCCGCCAGTTAAGGTATCGAGTTACACAGGCAGACGCTTAACCCATCGTCAATTTTGTATGAACTTTACCGGTGTTTGAGTGATTCCTGTTAACCTCTGTGTGTGTGATATATTAACTCGTAATCTGAAGCATCTTTCTTAGTATCCAAATCTGCATTTAGGTTACCCTTAACATCACCAATGCGAGCAGTAGCAACTCACAAAAGCCAACAATTTTCGAGAAACCCTATTCACATTTAAGTGATCCCTAACTGCCTCACAGTGAGAGCTAGGGACTAGTGGAACCCTTAGCCACTTCCCTGGAAGCTCCACTGACTTTTACATAATCCCTCACAGTCTCTAATAGAACATAGGTGCCCTGGGACCCTCGTAGAAGGTCATCTCTGCAAGGGCTTGGTCCATCAATTTCATGGAGGGGTTTCATTCAATCGCCGGTTCTCTGACAAGGGCCATTAGATCAAATTAGAAACAATCGATTCTTTATAAGCGCCTCAACTTCAAGAGCCTTATGCCCCTCCTCAGGGCTGTAAAATAAAAGAGGAGGTGCGACTCCATTTGGCTATCAAAACTCGGCTCTATCAAATCGATACAATCTTTCTGCATCAAAGTCTTCCTAATACATTTACGACAGTCTCTAAAATGGAAAGGAAGGCGCGAGACATGATGAAGGGCACCTAAAGACTCCCTCTGAGATCCTTTGCTTAGTCTGACATTAGAGCGAAATCAAATTAATTGACCGTACGTTTCAGTAAATTATACATAATTCAAATTAATTAGGATTTTATTATGCGTATTGGTTATGAGTCATTTTTTCCTTAATTGAGTCTACAACAATTAACGTAAAATAAATGCACGAACACTGACTTGAGTCACCACTACGAGGTTTGACTACCTACTGTGACATTCCTGCTTGTTTTCTCACAGCTAGGAAAGTGCTCTGGAATTTTCAATGGTCTAAAATTCCATCTTCAATAAAAAAAGATGCTCAGTGAGGAAATCAGACGCTTCTACTACCACGAGTGGATCGTTCTTCTGCCACCATGAAACCATTAGTTTAAGACACTTTTGAGAAGCTATGTCAGTTTTGAAAATGATAAAAGTAAATTCCCTCACCAACTAGTTACTGAACATAGTTCACCCCGTGAGTGAGCCGTTTGTTCATAAAACAACTGTTCATCATCATAAAAATACTCACAATCTTGATTTACGTTTACAAATCAGTAGCAAAAAACATTCATTTTTGACCTCGTACTAACACAGTTTCAATTCACTGCAACAAGCGATAAAATTGCTCGCGTTGTTTATTCGCTTATGCAGCTCCTTAATGATCAAAAATTCTACATGCTCTCTAAGTAAATATTATTTGTACGCTATATTTCAACGTTCTTTTCACGAAACATTTATGAAGAACGTAAGACCTCGATTAACGCTCGTTCAGTCGTAAAATTTGCGAGTTTGCATAATTTGCATCGAAAAGGATGCAGCCAAGACCGTAAGCTAGCCCTGGAATTCTCTCTAAAATGCAGAAAAATTGCACGACGGGGCTTGAACAACACAAAACTATTTACTCGAAAATTGGCCTGGTTTCAGCGAAGCCATAAAAGTATGGTAACAAATGAGCTTCGGGAAAAGTTTGAAAATTTCGCTATGAAAAAATACCAGCATGAACACGCTCGATTTGACGCCAGCTTCTGGCCTGTTAATCTATCGAAAGTCAGGTGTCAACGCATTCTCTGCGGACGGGAGAATTGCTTTGACGGAAGAACATAAAAACGGTCACAGACGCTTTGAATAACAAAAAGGACGAAAGAATCTAATTTAGGTAAATTCTTTTATGCTATTTCCCTCGCATAAGTTTTAAGCTAACGGGATCAGAGGCTTCATTTTTCTGCAGTGGCCGTTGGAATCTTTCAACTATCGTCGACTTATTTGTGTTGTGTAGTAGTGTATTGCAGTGTGTTGTGTTGTGTAGTGTTGTGTCGTGTTGTGGAGTTGTGTATTGCAGTGTGTTGTGTTGTGTAGTAGTATATTGCAGTGTGTTGTGTTGTGTAGTGTTGTGTCGTGTTGTGTAGTTGTGTATTGCAGTGTGTTGTGTAGTAGTATATTGCAGTGTGTTGTGTTGTGTAGTGTTGTGTTGTGTAGTAGTGCGTTGCAGTGTTGTGTCGTGGTGTGTAGTTGTGTATTGCAGTGTGTTGTGCTGTGTAGTGGTATATTGCAGTGTGTTGTGTTGTGTAGCGTTGTGTTGTGTAGTAGTGTATTGCAGTGTTGTGTCGTGTTGTGTAGTAGTGTATTGCAGTGTGTTGTGTTGTGTAGTGTTGGGTTGTGTTGTGTAGTAGTGTATTGCAGTTTTTGTGCTGTGTTGTGTAGTAGTGTATTGCAGTTTTTTGTGCTGTGTTGTGTAGTGTTGTGTTGTGTACGTAGTAGTGTATTACAGTGTGTTGTGTTGTAGTATGTTGCAGTGTGCTGTATTGTGTTGAACTGTGTGGTGTTGTGTAATGAAGTACTGTGTATTGTTGTGTAGTTTAGTGTTGGTTTGTGTTGGTTTGTGTTGTGGCAGTGCGCTGTCTAGATCAGGCTTCCTAACCAGGAGTATCGCGTCCCCTGGGGGTGCTAGATAACATTTTTTAAATAACCAAAACTGGGTATCCCATCTTGATGGCAGATTAATATTAATCCATTAATTACTCCTCTGTTTTATGTCTTTCAAAGATTGTATAAATTCACCTTCTTTAATCACAGTTTCAGACTACAATCTCTGATCGCAATCCCAAATCGCAGTTTCTGATTGCAATCCTTGATCACAATCCCAAATTACAGTCTCTGATTGCAATCCCTGATCGCAATCCCAAATCGAGATCTCTGAAATCCGTACTCGCAATCTCTTAGAAGAAAAGTTCCTAAATTTCCTGTTTTTCACCCAGAAAATGCTGTCAAAAGCAAAGTAATTAGCACAGAGCAAGGGCTCTCGCGACTCATGTAACCGTTTCCGCAGTGTGGGATCGCTAGCCAGCCTCCACGAAGCTGTTCAGCGGAAAGTCTGATTTTACGATCACTGCGCATCCAATTTTACGATCAATGCCCTCATGAAACGCATCAAGTTTCTTGTTCAGCGGCAAGTACCCAGCCCGAAGCTCAATAATATTAATGATCATTGCGGTTACTTTGGTGCCCTCTGTTTTATAGCATCAGGACTGCATCAGAGGTCGAGAGGAAGCACCGAACATCGATGATATGTTGTAGTGAATAGCTGTCCATCAGAAATTAAATGCGATAAAATGCGCGCTGAGCCACTGGCTTAGAGCGAAATAACTGGATACTGGAAAAAGGTCATTGTTTTGGTCCCCAAAATAGGTCAAAAAGCTTCTGAGGCGTTAAGGTTCTCTTTTCCTTTTTAACGTAATTTTAAATTGACGAATGTTACTATTTTTCTGATGCAGTCCCTTTCTGGGCAGCTGCTCGTCGCCATTTTCGAATGATTATAAAAATTTGATTCCACGTCACGGAAATATTTTACAGGAATATTAATCAATCAGGTTGAACTACTAGACCACGAGGTAGAAAGATTCACAGTTCTTGTGTTCAGAAATGTGTTAGAAAGAAAAAGGGGATTTTTACGAGTAGAATTGCATCGAACAAAATCAGGCTTCTGCCTGCCAATGTTTAGGCTTACATTTCTATTTCTGGGTGGAAATATTTTATAGACAATGAGCGAACATTGGAATATATCCGTAGCTCGATGGGAATTCAGCTTTTGAGATGCACCCACAATCTGTTAACAAATCTGAATTTTTAATCGATAGAAACCAGTTTGTATAAGAACACAGATGCGAGACTGCTCAACAACACAGATGCGAGACTGCTCAACAACACAGATGCGTAACCTCTCAACAACACAGATGCGCAACTGATCAACAACACAGATGTGTAACTGCTCAACAACACAGATACGTAACTGCTCAACAACACAGATGCGTAACCTCTCAACAACACAAATGCGTAACCTCTCAACAGCACAGATGCGCAGGGAGATGAGCGCTGACGTCACCGGTAGCCTGACACTGGAGGCACAACTATTCCAAACGTAGCGTTGCACAGCCGGGAACTTCTACCTCTCAGGGCCATACTATTTCCTGACACTTCGTCATAATTTTTCTCCTATTTTATTGTTCTTTATCGTCCTATTTTCTGATACTTTGTTGTCGTATTTTCAGACTCTTTCTTATCCTATTTTCTGTCACTTGGTCATCCTGTCATCCAACACTTTGTCACCGTATACTCTGACATATTGCGATCTTATTTCCTGATACTTCGTTGTCCTATTTTCTGACACTTTGAGGTCAGACTCACACTTCTGAAGTTTCTGTACTATGAGATGGATACTTTTTTGTCATCAGACAACTGGAGTTCATGTTTTCCTTCCTTATTCTACATTGGCGTATTGCATTAGGTTAGGTTGGAGTCTCTTAGATAATTCTACTATCAGAATAATGGTGAAGACAATACTTTGGAAAGACATTGACTGTGCAACAATAAACAAGTATTTTACAACTACTGTCTTCCCCTGCATTCTTATAGGATATTGGCCTATTTCTGCAAGTTTAAATATTGGTAAAGGCATCTCGACTTTCGTAACTCACTGTATCACACACAATGTTAAAAAAGTAGTTGGTTTATGTTATTTATTTGATTTCTTTTGGAAATTGCTGCTGTCTTCTTATGGAGTAATAACGATAAAAAGAACTTTGTAATGACTCTTTTGATAATTTCGACTACTACGGCAGTAATCGTTAGCTCAAACATTACAGTATTAATATGAGGCGCGCAGTTTCGCTCAAGCTCATCTGATAATTTACAGATGGCGTTTAAATCTGGAAAGTGTGGGGGTCATTCCGTGTAGCAAGCAATGCTTTTTTCTCAGCGAGCCACCACTCGTGATCGATATGAGAACGGTGAAGGCGAGCATTCCCATCCCGAAAGATTCCGTCACTTTCATGAAAGCATAAATCCATAATGGAATAAAGTTAGGTGTGTACCATGGATCATGAAAACATGGAACGTCATTTCGTCACAGCAAAGGCTTCCAGACACAGGTACTGTTCAGAAAACAGCTGTGCTCAACCTGAAGGAGATCTCATGGCTTGAATGAACGACTCATAAAAATAATTTTTTAGGGCGCTTGAAGTCACAGAAAACGATTATAAAATACTGTCGCTCTTTCGCGCATATTTCAAGAAAATTGATTCGCATGATGCGTCTAGACAGCATGCTTTGATTCTTATTCACAGTAAAATTCATTACTACCGAATTTATTATTTAGAATCCCAAACATGAACAAAATGTTTCCCCTCGTGAAGTTCTCTTTCCGTCAACTGAAAATATAAAAAGTTAATGTGAGCACTTTCAAAGCTTGGCATCTTTATTTGAACTAGAATACCAGCAAAATATTTGGATAGGGATTTTCCAGCCTTAAGCCGATATGTTCAATTTAGATTAAATTAATTCCCGGGACACACGGCAGGAGCTCGGTGAGTCGTAGTGCCCTCTACCATACGAACTGTGCCCNGGCCGACAGTGGCCGGGAATGCTGCTGGGAATGTCACCCTTTTTTCTTAGGAGTTCATTTTGCTGTTGGTCAATTTTGCTATTAGTTAATTCTGCTGTTGGTCAATCTTGTTGTTTTTCAATTTGGTTACTGGTCAATTTTACTGTTCGTCAATCTTGTTAGCCAATTTCCCTATGAGGTAATTCTACTGTTGGTCAATCTTGCTGTTAGTCAGTTTTTCGGTTGGCCAATTTTACCATTGGGTAATTTTGCTGTTGTTCATTTTACTGTCAGTCAATTTTGCTCTTAATCGATTTTGCTTCTAGTCAATTTTACTCCCAGTGAACTGAGGCTCACGCTGTCAGTCGAAGACAAAGAGCCAAACGTTCTTCCCGGGAGAGCTTTCTCCCCCACGCGCGTGCAATAAAATATGAACAATTTTCAGAAAATCCTCTGGCGTCTGAAAAGCGCACGCGCGTTAGTGAACACCCTGATATCAGAGGGTATGATAACTGACTATTATTCACTTATTATTATTCTTATTTATTTTAAGCTCTGTGTTCAACCTTTTTGACAATTTTTCAATCAAATAATGACTGCGTTTCAGAAGTCTAGAAGGTCCTGCAACAGTGGTAGGCATTGAGGTCATAACGAGCTAAACACGAGTCCGTCTAAATCTTCACACTTTCAAATTTCAGTTGTCATAATATTCGATACTGTATTTCAACATACTGATGATCTAACCTTCTTCAAATTTGTACTTCATGCATGAAATGACGGGAATTTTCTTTTACCGTTTCCACGAACTTTCAAAGCCGTGCAATAACGGAAAGGAAAATACCTACAGAGTTGACGACGAAGGCAAACTGGCCCACGTGTGATCCAAAAAAACTAAAATCTAAAAATCTAAAATCTAAAAAAACTGTTGGTAAAGGATGAGCTGCATTTTGTACAGAAAACTTTCTCTTCATAAAACAAACGAATTTATGTACAATTCATTTCCTAAAAGACATTTTCATGCATCCTAAAATATAGTGCCGAAACCCTCTTCCAGTCCTTAACTTTCTGGAAGTTGGAGTCAAAATAGAGGAATAAAGCCTGGTCTCTGACAATAAATTTAGCTGAACTTTGGATCGCAATGTTTCATTGGTTTTATTTAGGCAACACAACGTGTGCACGACGGATGCTGTGATACAAATTATGGCACCGGGGCGGATTCACATGGAATAAAGTACTAAATTGACAGAAAATGTCCTTTGCACGGTCTAACCCCTTTGCTGCAATATCTATAATTACTTCTAACCGATCTACAGGGTGACGCAAAAAAAAAGGAAACCTAATTGACTGTAAGCCAACATTTATCTAGGATTTGTATAATGAATACCAACATTTTTATGGTAATAGTTACACTTAGATGTTCCTACACTCTTGAAACAAAATATAATGAAAGCGGAACAGTTATACCTAATGGCTGTCGATTATGTATTGCAAATGACGGAGTGATTGCCTTCTAGTAAGGAGGTCTTCGGCTCAACATCATGGAAAGAGTTCTTCACTTGAGAAGGAAATATCAAAGCAGACCTGAGAGGAGGCACATAAGTGCCGCCTGTGACCAGATGTCTAGAAATATTCCAAGAGTTTCAAGGTTTTCCTAAAAGAGTAGTGGTAATTTTGCTCGAGATGTTTTTGCTGCTTTTTTCCAATGATCAAGATCTCACAAAAAGCGACTTCTTTCAAACAACTAAAAAACAACTCGTGTTTATTTTAAGCACTCATCATTTAGATAAGCGATCTCTGAGAAAAATTACCACTCTGTGAAGATTGAGTTGCGCTCAGTGAAATAAATCAATAGAAAAAATTATGCTTATTGTTGAAATTCTATCCTGCTTTTTCAACGAGCTAAAAGCTCAGCATAAAAAATTGCGGACAAAAGAGGGAGGAAAATCAGGAATTCGTACAATTCGCTCGTCATTGCTGGCGAGGCTACACCGCACAATCTCGTGCAAGCATGCGCCGCTAACTTCATTTTACTGACGACTTATCGCGGTAATTGCTGTGGATGAACACATTTTCAGTACGCTACAGTCTCCAGCTCTGGAGGGCTGGTGGATGGATGCACTGATCTGCTTGAATTAGAGTCTTATTTGATTTACATGTGTCTTCAGTTAATGATAAGTTCATGCCTGAATTTTCCAGCTCATGTATGTTCCACTATGTTCATGATTCATGTTCATGATGTTCATAAGTTATTTCATCGGGCCGCTGTGTTCTGGACTTCCGTAGTAACTAAACTTCCGTGAATTTTTCACGTTAATGCAAAATACACGGCAGGGAAGAAATGAGGTCTCGGAAGATCGTAACTTTCTCCGTAACTTTAAGTTAATTTGAATAAACTACAATAACAAAAAGCTCAGAGCTTTTTTAGCGTTCCGACCATTCATTCACTCATTTCTGCCCGATTCACGTATATTATACTCTTTTCTCATCCCTCTCTCATTTTAACATGAACTCCTTCTTTCGTTTCTCGAGATAAACATCAGTCAAATGCCTCCCACACATCCATGACTGCCCAGCCGATCTTGTTGGGCGTCACGAGTCCTCGCTTGAGCCAAAAAATAGTACTTCACACGCATTACTTTCGTATTTTCTACCCAACATGCGACACTGGCTCCAAAATCACCCTCACGGACTATACAGCATGTTCCAAAAAAGTGTTGCCACAATTTAACAGCTTATTAAGTGTTTATTTAATATCGAATGATTATTTTCCAATATTTATAACGAATGAAATTAATGGATTAGTTTTTTCAAGCATCGTTGTTCGATTCTTGAACTGTTTAAATTCAAAAACTGTCATACGATCAATCGTAGCGAGGCAAACCTTTTTCTGACGCATCCTGTATTTTGGCAGGACACGCTCAGCCAGTCGACTCGTCCCCTCTCTCCGACGTCTGTCAGTGCGACTACATCACTAATGGGCCTCACTCACAGAGACCCTCAAGAGAAATACCCCTCTAAATTAAACTGAATTGAACTGACTGAAAATGTACCCCTCGAAATTAAAAGGATCTGTTGCATCGTACGGCGTCGGCAAAGATTTCGAAACAAATTGCCAATTTGGATTTCTTCCATCCGTATGTCTCACCGCACACCTCTCCTCCACCCAAAATGCACACTACGCACACACACACACCATGACAATGTCCCACTTCTTCATCGGGCTTCCATTACAAAATTCGGGTCAGAATATAAATACTCTCAAGCAATATTTCACTTTGGCTTTCACCCACCCGTACCACTCACTACACGCCTCTCCTTCACCCAAAACACACACCACAATACCCAGCCGTGCCCCACCGCTTCATCACCCGACCATTGACACAGTTTGGCAGGCCGCACAAAGGGCGCCGCCTCACAAAGACGCCATAATGGACCGTGACCGGAATGGGATTATTGAGCCTAAGGAATGCACTCAAACAGGCAGCCGATACAACCCCGTTGAGGGACTCCTTGTCTTGTGCAACAATGATTCCTCAGCGAGACCAGCCCTTGAACCGACGTAAATGACCCACTTGAATTTGTGTCTGATCTGCTGCACGGATCCTGAGGTGCTGAGGTACTGAGCGGCTGCTGGAGACGCAGGCTCGGCTCTGAATTTGGCCGTTTAGGGAAAATGCGTCTCACGCAAATGAAAAACACGGCGAAAAAAGCATCGTAAACATACCCCGTGCACGAGGGGCGGTGAAATGATCTGAAACATCCGGTGCTCAAATGCAACGAATATCAAATATAAATAGAACGAAGTTTTTTATTTATAAAAGCGTCAGTAAGCTGCAATTATGTTTTATTTTATTTCAGGTTTGAAGTATTTTTGATTTTTGCTCATCCAACATTTCACTTCGTTTATTTTAAACCAACGAATGTTTCAGATTGACAACACCTCTTTACATAGTCGAACGTATGTTGTCAACTGTTCATGAATGCATGTATTCATATGTGTGCATGATGTACATGGCGTATTTTCCAAGGACTCACCATATTGACTGACAACTAACGGTTTATGTCTGTGTGCATGTAGATCGATAAACTGTTTATGTGATGTTTGCATGTAACATGATTGTTACATGCATGATGTGCATGTTATTTTGACAATTAACTGTTGATGTATACATGCAGACCATGTCATTTTGAATACCTGTTAATGTGAATTGATGCATATGTTGTTAATATTTCTTCATATTATATTCTACAGTGATCCAGAAACTGATACACACGTGTACACGTTTAGTTTTCCTTTTAATTTGTCGCAAAAAATTTTTACTTCTGTCGATGCGCTCGGCGCAATGCAGGGAAGTAAGCCGTCGTTGCTGTTTTTTTTTTTGCAATATAAAGCAGTACAAACGATGCGTATTTAAATACCATATTCTTTGGGTCTAGTACATGTAAATGCATAGCTTTTAACAAACTTGAAAGCTAATAAATAGCATTTCAAAAATTCATAAGTAAATTTTGCCTGACATTAATTTTACATGAACTGCAAAATCCAACAAAATCCTGCATGAACTGCAAAATTCTACAAATCCTGCATGAACTACAAAATTCTACAAAATCCTGCACAACTGCAAAATCCTACGAAATCCTGCATGAACTACGCATTTCTACAAAATCTTGGATGAACTGCAAAATCCTGCAAAATCCTGTACGAACTACAAAATATTACAATATTGTGCATGAACTGCAAAATCCTACAAAATCCTGCATGAACTGCAAAATCCTACAAAATCCTGCGTGAACTACATAATTCTACAAAATCATGCATGAGCTACAAAAACCCTCATGAAGTACAAAATCCTACAAAATCCGGCGTGCCAACCGAATATAGCACGCTGTTGGACTGAAGGGGTCAAAACAACAAGCTTCATTGACTGCTAAACCTTCAATCCCGCAAAATTTTAATGTCGTACGGAGGATCTCAGTCTTAATCGAAGACAAATTGTCACTCATTATGAACTGACGAATTGAAGATCAGCTCTCAACAAATGTTTCTGTGCACTCCAACAGCGTTTAAATTCGCTTTCTTTTGGCGTACATCCGCTTTATTTTCCATCACACCCAGAGTTTGTGGCCCCAAAAGGCTGTGACAAGAAAATTTAATCGATACGGTTATGAAATAATATTACAAAGAAATAATTTAAATGATAAATCTTAGATACGATCACGGCTGCGCACGGCGAGTTGGATCAAGGTGTTATACATACGAGTGTGGTATTTCATTTATGATCGTGGTATCAAAAATAATCCTGTATCGGTATTGGAAATACCGACATCGTCGTTGTACGTATTGCAAAGTATGTTGTTCCCATTAAAAAAAAGGGATGTCTGTGGTAAATTTATATCATCACTCATGAAAAATTTCAAAGGAAAATTAATTTGTCGTAGAGAATTTCAATAAGAATTACTTTGGAAAATAACTACACATCTAACACACGTTCAGGCTGCTAGAAAAGGACGACTGTGAGCTCATCAAAAAAACAAAAACATTCCCGTGCGCTATCCTCCCCAGAAAGGCTTCGGTTTTTCCGACTTATAATATGAAATGGAAAAATAATCTCTGCTGCCAATAATGAGCTCACATCGTTGTAATTTGTAGAAGGAAATAAAATTAACCAATTATAAGCTCTCTCAGTCGACATCAAAATTATGCATGAATAGTCGACATCAAAACTAAGCATGAATACATCTTGTGCATCTCGTCTTTTTTGCATCTTTTTTGGTGGCTGGCGAGCATTGTTGAGCAGCTGTGAGCAGGTGTTGGGGGGATTAGTTTGTTGATTAGAAAGCCTTTTAAAAGGTGAGATGCTTTGGTGTCAGAACCAGAGCAAAAATCACAAGGGAAAATTGTTTGACGCATTCCCAAAAGTTTCACGCATCTACAATTGTACGCATTTACAATTGCTTTACGCATATTCAACGGTTTTACGCATTTCCAATGGTTTCACGCATTTCCAATTGTTTCATGCATTGACAATTGTACGCATTTCCAACTGTTTTGCGCATTCTCAATGGTTGTACGCATTTCCAATTGTTTCACGCATTGACAATTGTACGGATTTCCAATTATTTTGCGCATTCCCAATGGTTTCACGCATTTACAGTTGTTTCACAAATTTATAATTGTACGCATTTCCAATGGTTTTACGCATTTCCAATAGTTTCAAGCACATAAATTCGTTTTGCACATTTCCGTCTAAGTTTTCATGTACTGAGATTTATGATAACGAAAACGACGGGAGGTGACGTGAACTTTTCGAGAATTCTGATGAAGCAGCGCGGCTTGTTCCCAACAGCTGTCCAGCCTGAGCCACCTCGAGCTGACATCCGGGGCTCTTGGCTTGTCGTAACACGCTCTAAAAAATGCAGGTTAACTATTTTCGCTGCAAAATATTTTTGGGAGGCAATTTCAACCCGTTTGTTATCCCAGTCGAAGCGGACGAAAGAAGGTATTCGCATCCCTGATTTTGCCTTGGAATATTTAATGTTTGCCTGGGCAAAGGAATATGTTTTCGCCTCAGCAAATTAAATTTTTGCTTTGGAAAATTAAGTTGTTCTCTCAGCAAATTAATTTTTTGCCTCGGCAAATGAAGTGCTGATGTGGCAAGTAAAGTTTCTGCCTCAGTAAATGAAGTTGCTGATATGGCAAGTAAAGTTTCTGCCTCGACAAATTAAAGTTTGATGTGGATGGTGAAGTTTCAGCGACCGGTGCTAAATTTACACCAGGGCACTGAGCTCGAACAGTGAATTTCTGGCCTCCTGTGCCGCGGGCGCGGGACAGCTCTGGGCGCACACAACCAAAAATGGAGCCGACACCGTCACGAACGTTCGGAAAAATCTCTCATGTCTCGACAGAAGCTTTTAATTCGGCAATTGCGGCCAAAATTCTTTAATGGACGTCAGAAAGACGTCGGTTATCGGACCGTGTTCCAGACCGAAAAGAAGTCAATCTGCATCCCAATGGCTGAGCAAATGAGATACTTGTCTCCGGGAGCACTCGTCGCCGGAGCGAGGTAAGCGGTCCGGAATATTGGGTACGCAGAGGCAGAAGCGAGAATCTGTGCCGGGGAAGCTTTGATCCGCTCTATTAACTCAATTTCGATCTCACGAACATTTCGCGAACATTTCGCGGATCTGGAGATTCAGATGGTACGGTCTGACCCTATGCTGTGTGCCTCAGTACTACTTGCATTCTGGCGGGAGTCTACAGTTGAAATTATCACAAAGATTTCGTGATTATTTTCGTTGTTATGGTATTGCGTATTATGCCCTTATTCATGATTTAATGAAAATCATTCCCATCCATACCCACTTATTTTCATGTAGCGCTGTAACTAATCAGTCAGTGCGCTCAAATAACGCTAAGTGCGTTATTTTTTGCAGTTAATGCTGGCATTCAACATGCTGTGTCAGTACGTCAACACCAGACGTATTCCAAGCCAGTAAAACATCCAGCGCACCACATGCGCTAAGTACACACATAGCTCACTATTCTTCTTAGTTCACTATTCAAGGGGAATACTATTACTCAGCGATGAGAAGGTTTTACTATTTGCCAACAGTCAAAAAGGCTAATCACTTTTATGGTGCCACTCAGAATCAATTTAGGGTAAAACCATCGTAAAAATACCAATAGCAAGAGTTTGTTAATAGCAAAAGATTGCCTAACTTATGTGCTGAGCACTCAGATACCATCGGGAAAGGGAAAGAAACGAAAAGAAATGTATTCCAATCAAATTCACGTACAACACATTGGATTTTAAATAAGTACCTACCCACCTACCGCACCTACATTTTGATTCGCTGAGCGCCAGCGAGAGCTTCCTTCAAAGCCTGCCTGCGTGGGCCCACTGTGTTTGTAGGCCGTTCACTTGTGGTGACCTGTGACAGAATACGACAATTCTCGCTATTTCGTCTTGCAATTGAAGGGTGAAGGACGCTGTGATGGCCAGTGGCTGCTCTGCCGCACAGCGGCTAGAGTGTGGGGAGCGTGGGGCCCTCACACACAGGGCACGCTGTACGAGCTGTGTGCGAGCAATGTGTAATATACAGTACTGGATATACGAGGCTTATATAAGCAATAAGCAATGTACAGGGTTAGATACACGAGACATATATAAACAACGCACAATATACAGTGTTGAATATATGAGATGTACATAAACAATGCACAATACACAGTACTTGATATACGACAGACAATACACAGTATACAATAATCAATATGCAATAAACAATACATATTACAAATCCCAATCATACGGTATGAGATGTAGCCTGCTCAATGCACAAAATATGATGCAAAAAATACACAATTCAAATATACACAATGTATGCGACGTTCAGTATGCCCAACACTACATTTAAGGCCCTATTTATTGTTTCGTCCCATATCTGGCCCCCTCACTTCACCACTTCCCCTC
>VOMN01049044.1:0-11283 GCA_014899125.1 Orchestia grillus | reverse complement strand
TGTGTCCCCAGTGTGTCACTGCAGTACATGTGTCCCCAGTGTGTTACTGCCGCGTGAGGAATGTGGGACTTATGCTTCCTTTTCCAAGGGAAGTGCTTCGTGGTTACGTGAAAATCTAAAACAGTGCTTGAGCCGGGAGTCGAGCCCTAACTTCCTAGCTACGAGGCTATCACGCTGACCAGTACGCCATGTGGGATGTTAACGACGAAAAAATTGAAAGCATCCTACATTTTTAGAAAGAAACTTGCAAGGGAACCAAAACAGACAGTTTTTTTTTCGTTTTAATTCAGTAAGTCTTTTCAAAAATCCTCCTTCCCTTCTTAACCAACAAGTTCCCGATGGTGGCGGACTAACTGGAGGCGGTACTTCTGTACGGCCGCCTTCGTAGACGCCAGGTAGCGCTGGAACAGTGCGATGTTGCCGGATCTGTGTTGAGTGTTGAGGTTTGAGCGTTGAGAGTTGATTGTTGAGGTCTGAGCGTTGAGTGTTGAATGTTGAGGTTTGAGTGTTGAGTGTTGAAGGGGGGGTAGTCTGCCCATGAGATCAAATATTTCGCCTACCGCTGGTAGTGGCCCCCAGAGAAGGGTCAATTGTCACGGCCTCAGAACTGCTCGTACATCCCCAGCAGGGGCCGTAGGGGCGTCTCGCGCTGGCCCCCCACTGGGTTGTGGCAGTCTGCTGGGGACGCTAACCCCTTCTCCGGCAGGGGCGAGCTAACTCGTGTTAACACAATCAGTACTTCCCAATTTTGGACGGGTAAACTTGTCAAATTTTCGATTTTAAATGAAAATCTTGATATGAGTTTGGTCGTTTTCCTTGACCTCACACGATGTAAGTCGACCGTGTCTGAGTGTACTCATGCTTCGGGAAAAAAATTAAAAATCACCTCAATATAGTGAGTGTTTGCCAAAAAATGTACCGGAAAAGGGGTTAAATTCGCCTACACGAAAACTCTGAAAATGATATCGACAAATTTTTTTCGAATTTGAATTTTGTGGATATCAGTATAATTGCTCTGTGTATAAGCTATCTGTATAATTATGACTTCAATTTACCGTGACATTCTTGTACTGTGCAAAGGCGGTACGTCGTATCTCGTCTAAAACCTGCATTCCTTTGTAGCGATGGAACCTGAAATGTCTCCTTCCGAGGCACAGTTACTCTATGGAAAGAACTCTGATATTTTCCAAGAGGTGTTATAATATCTGAATTATTTCTGTTATGGACGCCTTCATTTCTATATGTTTAGTATACGCCAAAACTCCAACAATGGCACGGGACAGTGAATGTTCAGTGAAAGTGATGAGCTTGTGTCCCAGGTTGTCTGATTGTAGGAAGAGACCATGAAACTATAGTCATACAAGTACATACCTCCATGAATATGTTATCCTAGGTACCAGAAGTGCTATTATAACTATCACTGTTTACTAATGTGAATTCCAAGAGAGGACTCTCTAATGAGGTGAAATGTGAGGTCTCTCTAATGAGGTGATATGTGAGGACTCTAGTGAGGTGATGTGTGAGGACTCTCTAATGAGGTGATGTATGAGGTCTCTCTAATGAGGTGATATGTGAGGCCTCTGCAGTGAGGACGCGTGAGGACTTCACCACAGCTTTCATGGTCTGTATACAAGATACGCCAAGTTTACTTGGATGCACGCAATGATTTTGCTCGAGTGGACGGCCGTGCAGCTGAAGGGATCCCCTCAGAACTCCGCCAAAGACGCCATCAAGTGCAAAAGAAGATGAAGTTGCGCTCGCCCTCAAGCCTAAGCCTGTTCGAGAGCCAGCTCCGAACAAGGGTCCTGTAAAAAAGACCAGAGGTGTCATCGGGTGGGCCTCTGCAGTTGGGGTGAAAGAGGAACCTCGAAATTGACCAGGAAAACCCTGAATTTGAGCTCGACTTTGAGATGCGCTGTGAACGAAATCTCTACATTTTCTCCGTGAAAAATTCAGTATAGTTGTCGGAATTAGAGGGTTAGGGATGCAAACTGTAATACAGTGTTGATTTCCGGAGAGTTATGAATTGCAGTGACGCATTCGTGATGACAATATTATTACCTCCTGAACTTTACGGTATTAGATGATTGTCTACTCCCGGGAAACTGAACACAATAAATTTTCCCTTGCATTCATAGATATTTTGTGTGTTTGCTGTTGGTGACATTATCTATGTAATACTAAAACTCTGGTCGTCTTGCTTGCTTGCTTGAAACCGTAAACACGTTTGTCTGTCGGCTCTGATTTGGATCAGTACTAAAGTGAAAGAATTATTTTCATCAGCTTTAGATATTCGTTAGGAAAAAAAATAATTGAAGACTCGTACGGGACTGGAAAATAGTGACCCAATGGGTCACGTGTGGTCTAGTAGTTACTAAAATCTAACTAGATATTCATTCTTCATGCCACAATCCGATGGAAGTCAATGTAACAAGACAGTACAGCAGGCATCAATGTAACAGAACGGTGAAGCAGACATCAATGCAACAAGGGAGTGCAGCAGGCATCAATGTAACAAGACGGTGAAGCAGGCATCAATGCTGCAAGACAGTGCGTCAGGCAACAGCGCTACTCCTAGTATCAAGGAAGACTTGCTTTCACAACTACACAACTACACATGTAGCTGCACCATCACAAGCCTCAGGTGTTACTCACCTGCAAATCTGCGCCTCATCCCGACACCACAGCCCAGTCACGCCGACCCAGAGCTGCAGGGAGGCTACAAACCTGACGTCCTAACCAATCCTCTGTTTTGCCTTAGAAACAAAATATTCTTCATGTGCCAAAGTTTTGTCGCCTAACGTTCCTATCCTTTTTCATTGGAGCCATTTTACTGCAAGATTCCTGACCGTGTTGGAGTGAACGCTTGAGTTCTTTCACCAAGTTATGACAATTTAGACGTGCATTTTGAGGACGAGCTTGCAAATCGGGCGCTGTGAGAAAGCTGCTTCAGTCCCGCACGAAGTGTTATGCGTGACCTCAGCGAGTGTACCTCTCACGAATAGCTGGGAGCACCTCTCACGAATAGCTGGGAGCACCTCTCACGAGTAGCTGGGAGCACCTCTCACGAGTAGCTGGGAGCACCTCACTTATAGCTGGGAGCAACATCCATTAGACATGTCCCACTCCGGGAACGAATCTTCCTCGCTGGGAACCTCGTATCTTCCAAGCATGGCTTCCATCTCGTCCACTTTGGGGGCCCTGAATGACTCGCTCAACGCTTCAGACGCTGCCGACGCCGGGCCCCCCCCTTCGTTAACGTACGACAACGTCACCACACACGCCCCCACTTCACCCATACCCTTCGTGGTGTCGGGCCATTCAGAGCCCCCTTCATACCTGTGCGAAGGGCGGTGGCTGCCTGTGAACCACCTGTACTTCCAATTGGCCAATGTGTTCTTGTTCTTGTCGTACCTCGCCCCCAACGGGACGTACGGCATCCTGTACCTGCGAGTCATGCTCACCATAGGGTGCTTCTTCTTCTCCCTCTGGGGCTGGGTCATCCTGTGTGCCTTCGACACCTTCGTGTGGAACGCCTTCTTCGTGCTCATCAACCTTGCCCACGTGCTGGTCATCTCCTACAGCCTCAGGCCCGTGAGGTTCTCAGCCGAGCTCGAGCAGGTGAGAGAGAGTTGATGGGAACCGTTGTGTTGGCAGGTGTGCTCACGGGAGTTGTGGGTTCAGAGTAGTTGACGATTGCTGGTCATATCCTGCGGCCTTTGGCCCGTAAGGTTCTGGGCCGACTATGTTGACAGTTTTTGTCTTGATAATTGTCGTGTTGACAGTGTTTCATGTTTACAGTAGCTCTCATGTTGACTGTAGCTCTCGCGTTGACTGTGGCTCTCATGTTGACAGTAGGTCTCTTGTTGACGGGAAGATCTGACGTAGACAACCTGCTATCTTGATCGTAAATTATACTTGTGAAATTCATGAAGGTTGTAGATTTAACTTGGAAAATTACGACAAATAAGGGAAGTGTATGTGCACACAAATGAGAGTTGAAAAGTTTCGTTTTTTGAGAGATGTGCTCCTCAATTTTCCTTTCAGTTTACTTCCTACTTCAACTGCCATCGCCGTGACCGTTGGTTTGCGCACCTTCTTCTTGACGCCCTCACACTGAGCTGTGTCTGCGGGGGGCTGCGTCGTCCGGTGTGGAGTGCTGTGTTGTAACCCTCCACCGACCTAATTATTGTGGCGGTACCGCTGTGTTCAGCTTTGTACGAAAAACTAGCTGCAGTCTGCCATATGTGCGATAAGGCCGCGATTAGCTATATGCGATAAGGCCGCGATTAGCTATGCGCGATAAAGCCGCGATTAGCTATGCGCGATAAGGCCGCGATTAGCTATGTGCGATAAGGCCGCGATTAGCTATGCGCGATAAGGCCGCGATTAGCTATGCGCGATAAGGCCTCGATTAGCTTTGTACGACAAGCTAGCTGCATCCTCATGAATGTTGGTTATGAAGGCCGTGAGGAGGGTAGAGTGTCCTGTAGCTGGGCGCGCTGTAATGCGAGCTTTGCTATGCTGGTGGACGACGTGGCTCCTTCTTTATAAATGATATTGTCGTAGCAAAAAATGTGTATTATTAATTAATAAATACCTTCATGATGTATCGCGTTACTAAACAATTGCACATCAAATCGTTCATGAAGTACGTAATACTCTATAGGTTTTTTCAATACTTTGCGATTCTCCTCGCAGGAAATATTTCATGCCGACAAAAATTTCGGCTGCCAGTTTAACATTAAAGGATTTTGCTGTCACAAATTTGGTTATCCTGTTCATCTTCCCCTAATCCAAACTAGCTTATTCGAGTAGTGAACACGAATTTTATGAAAACTTAAAAATTTGCATTCACATATGTTCGTGCTTTTGTTACGTTAGGTTAGGTTAGGTTAGATGATCGCGTGTACCATATATGGCGCAGGTCGCAGTCAAAGTGTTAATGAATTGCAAAACAGGTTTTCGATGTGGGACATTTTATGGAGTCCAGTGTGATATTTCAGTGGAAAGTTAAAGAGGATAAGAATGATTTGAAAAACGGTACTGAAACTGACGTATATGTGAGGTTTGACTAATAAAAACAACTCAAAATTATGACCAAAGTAAATAAAAATTGTTCGTAATAGATCCCCATATAAAATTTCACTGCTCTTGGGTACATATTTGTTCTTTTTTAATTGAATTCCAAATGTTACTCGTCTCACTTTTTTCTGTTATTTTCTTGACTTAGTAGTGCTGAGGTTGTTAAGGAGATCATAACTGGTTGCCTAGTGATGTCCCAGCTGCCTAGTGATGTCCCAACTGCCTAGTGATGTCCCAACTGCCTAGTGATGTCCCAGTTGACTAGTGATGTCCCAGCTGCCTAGTGATGTCCCAGTTGCCTAGTGATGTCCCAGTTGACTAGTGACGTCCCAATTTTTTGGGACATAACTCCACAATTTTTCAGTTCAATGTACTTCCGACGAATGAAGAAGTTTTTATTTAAGTCATAATTAAGTCACGGGCGTAATGACCAAACTTGCATGAAAAAGCTCTAATATAAGTAAAGTAAAATGTGTATTTTTCGTTGTTTTGCAGTGAATACAACACTGCAAAAGTGCAGTTTTGCAGATCACATAACATTTTGTAATACCTTGTAAGTTGTAACATAGACATTATTCTCCAATTAATTATTTTTAATTTCGAAATTACATTTAGGAGCGTCCTTCCTCGCATTTGTTCAGTAAATTCGAGACGTTTGTAGTCACTCAATAGTCCAGAGGATTTAAATCCGGCGAGTAAGGGGTTCACAAATTGGGGGTCTCATGGTCGTAAAAATTCTCCGATGATTAATCTTGGATTACTATGGCTTTGTGAGAAAGTACTGATTCTAGCTGAAAGACGTATGACTTCCCATTGAATATTTTATCTATTCAGAGCTTAACAACAGTTTTTAGGTCTTCAATGTAGACAGCAGATGAACCCTAAGACCCCATGGAAAAATGTAAACTAGGATGGTATGACCTTCACTAATCTCAACTCCTAAAGCCATCACAAACTTTCGTAGAAACAGCGAATACTCGCTTGCTGATGTATATATTGTTCTAATGAATTGTTGATCTGACAGAAAACGATCATTTTGGTAATTTATTCATTTTATAATAGCTCAATATTGTCCTATGAACCTATTTAGAATAAGGATAATTTAATTTAGCATGAAAAGTAGCCCGCAATAGCAGGCAGCTGCATTAATAGTAGTTGACCCTCTACCGGCATGGCATTGCTAGATCAACGTCTCAGATTTTGCAAATAATGAACCTTTAAAAAGAACCTTTATTAATTGCAACACGTTTTACCGTTGGGTTTTCAATGCCTTACAACTACTGGCGTGGTGAAGGATGTGAGGAATGTGTGGCTTAACATTCCTTTTCCAAGGGAAGTAATCACTGGTAACGTAAAAAGGCCTTCCTGAGCCGAGGTTCGAACCCGGGTCCTCTCGGTTACGAGGCCATCACGCTACCACTACACCATGGAGCCCACAACTGAGCAATAAAGATTGGAAGCAATGATGCTTATTTCAATAAGGGAAGATTTGCAGCCTTGCGATACCTTAGCGAGTCTAAAGTGCGCAAATAACTTAAGTTGTACGAAAATCCTGAGCGGGGACCAAGGAGGAGACGTGCTAGAGAGTAATACTTAGAAAACAAAGAAACTATAATTAACACCATGAACACTGAACTGAGAAGTTATCAAGTGTGTAATATAACACGTAATGGGACTAAGACCAATGAAAACTGGCGAGTGACAGGAGTGGCCAACACAGCAGTCGAGCGGAGGGCCGCTGTCGCCACGGACGAAGGCTACAACTGGGTACTAAAAGATCTCAACTAGCAATGGTCCTTCCACAAATATACACAGATATTTTGATTTTCTTCGTACATCCTCATGTACATCCTTACATCGTACAAATACTGTCATCTTTCCTAAATACTGAAAAATGGATTTGACTTGATTTATATCTGAGTATTCTTTTGTTTTTCTACGCAGATGTCGCTGTTTTGCACCTACGTGCAATTCTTATACGAATAATAACTTTTTGGATTTGCAGAAAGTACACTAAACTCAACGAATACTGGTGTGCGAATATTTATATCCCTGCTGTTGTTAAATTAATAAGAGTAATATTTAAACGTGTGAATAATTAAAATTACGATTAAGTCTACTGGTCGAACATAAAAACGTTCAAATTTTTACGAAAAATGCAAAAATTAAATCTCATAAAATTTCCAATATATTTTGAAGATTAATTGAAGTGAACTCATGAACTTAATTTTATTTTCTGCCCATTTGTACGAGGTACTTGATTGTGAATTTGCATAGAAATTGAAATGTATATGCGTTACCATTTTTCTTTAGGAGCGATTATCTGAGTTGCCCCAAATGCGTTCATTCATCTCAGAACGCAAACTCATCAAAATTTCACGTGTTTAAGACTGGCATTTTTCCGCGCGTTGAAGATTGCGAGGTGAGACCAGGCCTGCAATCACTCTACCTTAAAGCCCTAAATAAGGCAATCTTGCCCCCCCCCCCGCTGTCGGGCGGTCTCGAGGGGTCCAAAAATCTGCCCCCTTTTAAGCGAAATTAATGACCGGGGGGGCCGCGCCCCAGCTGATGCGAATGGCCCTTTATTACATCCATTTTTGGGGATCTTTCGATCGATAATTTTCTTGTACATCCGGAGTTTTTTTACAAGTCTTTTTTTATGTTTCTTCGTCCTTGTTAGGTTACCACAGTGGGCGCTGGAGTTCTATCAGATGAAAAGTGTAGGATTTGTCTTATATATAAAGCGTTGATTTTACATTGGTAATCATTTGTAGAATGTTTAGGTATATCGTAGAAGTGTAACGCCAATAGGAGGTGAAGTATGAAACAAATATGAAAATTCAAGGATTGTTATGACCGTCCCTTTTATAGATATGGTGTCTGCGAAGAATGACTGAAGGAGTTTTAAAATACTGGGACCAGATACCGTAGACTTCATTGACTCGAGGTCAGGCATCCAATAAAGTTTAATTTACGAGCCTCTAATTCGTGAGAATGAGAATTGTTCCGAAACCATGGACAGTCTTTCAGGAAGTTTTTCCCTGTGCCTCTAATTCACGAAGATCTCAAAATATACCAAATTTCTGATCGACTCGTACCTATCATTTGTTATTTTGCGAATTTGGGCGTTCTTTCTATTCTTCTGAAGATCGCAAAAACGTGTTACCGCACTAAGATTGTTCGTAAATATTCTATGATTAATTTTTGTATTTAAACCATTACCGACTAAGTGACCAATATGTACGTTGATATTGTCCTTCATTAACAACACTTTTACTCCTCGTATATGCAAGAGTACAGGGTGTCACAAAAAAGTGTTGAGATGTTTAAATACATATTAGTCAGTAATTATTAATGGCATTAGGTTAGTTATTCCTTCAAACATTAATTTGCATACTATTACCAGTTAAATAATGTGTTTGTTCACAGGAGTGGCTTGGGTTAAGATACACAAAAAGTAATTGTGACTTTTTTCTCTTTGTGCGAGTGGAGGTACAAGTGTCGGCACTGAGTTTATTTCCTAAAATGCCACTGAACATCTAAAAATGGAAGAGAATAACTATTGCCAATTTTTAAAGAACATGTTCATCAACACTTATATTAAAACATTTTCCTTTTTTAGCCTATAGTTACGTTTCTAATCTAAAGAGTGGCCACCGTTCTTTTCAAAACATTTTTGACACCAGTCTCTCATTTCTCACTTTGATTTTGAATCATTTCTGTTTTTTAGACGCGTTTACAGTCAGGGTGATACGGTCACGTAAATCGTACAAGTTAAGTGAAAGTTTTTTGTTGATTTTGTTTTTACCAAAAAAATAATCGCACTGAGTCAACAAACATGGACTCCCGGTGACCGCTCCATTCCACGCCCAACCACGATCCCCAAAACCTTTGCTTGAGCGGGTCCGCAAGCCAACTGTTGGGCGGCGGGGAGCTCCGTCTTGTATCCTCCTCACTCTGTTGAACACAGAGTTCGAACTGAGCTTCAAATTAAAGCCAAAAATATTTCAGGATTTAAATTAAACAATATGGGTTCTCTTGCACAGTGGGCAAAAAATCAGTTTCTTTTTGTGTAACTGTACCTTAATTTTTCCAGTGAAAAATCATTTTTAAATTTCAAAAGTAATAAATTGGTGTTTGAAATGAGACCAACCTGAGGTCTTTACCACGAATAGATATTTGCAAATCTGGACACATTTTTGTGCCTCACCCCGCACCTCAAGCCCTCGTCATAGCTGACCTGGACGCACACACAGCGCACGTCTCACCACATTTTCCATGGAGCGCATCACGACTCTGCCAACACCCAATACTGTTAGGTTATCACCATAATAATGGCCGATCTAAGTGTTGTGTTTGGAACAGCCATTTTAGCATGGTATTCTCGGTGTATTTCAAGTGAATTTTATCGTACCGAATAATTAATGAGTGCTCTTTGATAATTTTTAACATATTTCAGACAGAATACATTCATGAGGCGTGTAAACCCTTAATTATGAATAGGAAAATCAATATATTCGCTAACTTTTCTTCCATGAGTTCAAACTTGGGCATAGTGCCCCCCAAAACAGAGCATGGAATGGGAGTCCACATACATATGATCGGTCAGTATGTTTCAGAAGTTGCATGATGGGGATGAGAGCATTGTAGGTGAAGAGGGTAGAGGACGGTCTTGTAGTCTTCACAATAAATATCTGAAGACAATTGTTGAAGTAAATCCCCGTCAAAGTGTTAGAGAAATGTCTCAAACTCTTGGTGTCAGAATCATGACAGTCTCACACCATTTGCAGACGACACCACTGGCAAGTTGGCGTGGCCCGATGCTGCGGCATGATAAGGCGCCGCCTCATGTCGCGACAAAGACATTGCAAAAACTCACAGATTTGAGATACGAGACTCTACCACATCTCCATACTCGTCTTACCTTTCACCTACTGACTAATTTTTTTAAGCACCCAAATGCATTTTTGAACGGTAAAATGTTAATGTCTACACCACAAGTGGAATCATCGTCTTTTAAGGAATTTCTTACATAACGAAGAATAAGATTTTATGAACGAGAAATGCTGAAGGCTCATATTCTGACTAATTTAAACTCTTGTTCTGTTCATTTTTCCATGGTCAACTATGTATCTCAAATCGGTGATTTTTTGTAACAAACTAATAACTGTTGACACCGAAGTTAACTTAAACATTAACATTAGCTTTACGAAGGCGTCCATTCAATTGTTTTTTTTACATCAACTTTGTTCCTTATAATCTCATCTTGTCACTTCTTCATCAGTTGTCTATTGATACATTGATTGAGTAGCTTG
This sequence comes from Orchestia grillus, assembly GCA_014899125.1. Classification (NCBI taxonomy): domain Eukaryota; kingdom Metazoa; phylum Arthropoda; class Malacostraca; order Amphipoda; family Talitridae; genus Orchestia; species Orchestia grillus. The sequence goes on along the minus strand of VOMN01049044.1, from coordinate 883 downwards.
TGCGTCGACGGAGACGTGCTCCACTGCAGAGTGCCACAATTGTGTGTCGTCACAATTGTGGACGTGGTGTATTCGTGAGGACAACAAGAAGGAGAACGGCTTAAAACTAATGTAAATTGACGTTGAAACTTAGTTTTTTGAGCGCTACTTTGACACCTCTGTCAGTCACTACTCCAAATTTTCATTATGCTACAAGTCCATCAACATTTTTCTAACAAGAGGAATATCGTGACTTTCTTTGAACCCCAGCAGAGCACTACCACATCGACACGTTATGATGGTGTTAGCTGGACACACGCGACACAATTCACAAAGTTCGATTAAATTTGAACAATTACGTGTGCGTGCAGGACTCGGAGAGTAGAAGAATGACGCAGTGTAAGGTGAAGGCGTTCAAGTCTAATGTGGTATTCCTTTTGATGTTACTCGATGTAGTCTGTTGCTTTTTTCGATATGACTAATAAATCACGCCTTGTACATAGTCTATTACTAGTAGGAACAGCTAAAAGTCGATTTCTGAAAGATTCTATATCGCTAACAGGGCATTAGCTGAGGATTCGTGTATAATCTGTAGCTAGTCGTGATGAAATTAAATGGTTATTCATAACAGATAATCTATGTCTTTTAGAAAACCAGTTTGAGATTCCTGGTACGTAATCTATTGCTAGTGTTACTGTTGATGCAGCCGTGGCCTGGTGGTGTCACATTGAGCATGTGTGCTGTAAACGTAGCTGTAGCCTGTCGAAACGTGCGCGATTACGTACATATGTACATGGGGATTAAACGGATTTCAGAGGAATTGCACGTGTCCTAGAGCACTGTACATGGTCCAGGGGGCATGTAGTCCAGGGGGACTGCATGTGGTCCAGGGGGACTGCACGTG
>VOMN01049032.1:0-36844 GCA_014899125.1 Orchestia grillus | reverse complement strand
CAAAAGGGACACGAGTATATGTGGGGTGTGAATGAAGTGAGAATGGAGAAGAATGTGAAGGGTGCGAGTGTATTGGAATGCAGGTTTGAGAGGTACGGGAAGGTATGCAAGTCGACAGGGGGTTTGACAGCCCACGAGTAGAGGGTGCATAGGGTAGCGGAGGAGAGGGTGAGGCTCGAGTATGGGAACGTGGGAGGGTTCTTCAAACTGAGGGACCAGGAAGAACCCCGAGAAGTCGTGTGGAGGAGGAGCCGGGGCAGTGGGAGGTAGGAGGGAGTGCAGGGCTTGTAGGACATGGGTTACGGTGGGAAATTATGCAAGACATAATAGGGTAGCTGTGGTAGAAGAGGGGAGAGGGAGGCAGTAAGCCTGGAACGGGGAAGCGAGGGAGCATGGGTGGAAGTGGGAGTTCGTAGAGGCAAGACGGCGGACTGCGTGAGGTGCGGCAGACTTTGTCCTACGCCAACATGGCTTGCACATGGAGGTGTGTCGGGTGTGGGACCCGGGAGGGGGAGCTTAACATATGGCGAGGACCGATAGGCTGTGGATTGGATTGATGGTGGCTATGATGATACAGTTTAGATGATCGTCATTTTGTCATTGGAAGTACATTGCTGCTCTCACTAGAATCTAGCAATTTACATGACATGAGGGTGGTACATTGTGCGACATTGCCCAGCGTAGTCTAGTACAAACTTTGGATAACTGTTTTTGACGGTGGTAACTCAGCTTTATTGCTGTTATCGGAACTGATATGGTAGTTTAACCATCACTTCCACTGGCTTCGGTCGCTTTCGATCAACCATATGATCTCGCGTGGAGTGATTCAAGTTTGATCTCTGTAGTGTGTGTGAACGACAGCGTACAGCTGTCCAGGCGAATTCGTTTTAATTCATAGAGAATTCATATTCGAACGGTAGTAAAATGTCATTCTAATAACTAGTAATCTAACCCTACCGTACTTCTTATGCTTCATTCTACCTTTCCTCTCATTCAACAGTGGTAGAAAAAGAGCTACTTTTTTTTATTATTGCTGGCGTCATGTTCCGTAGTATAATGACATCGTGTGCTAGGCAGGGGACCAGTTGCTGGCCTAGTACATTTTGTTGCCATGTTACGAAACAGGAGGCCAGAAACTGGTCCTCTGCCTAGAGCACTCTGTTACCATACTCGTATTTCTGATGGCAAAATTTGGGTGTTGCTCATCGCACACATTTGTCGTAAGTTAGGAGCCTCTTCCTGAAATACCATGGATATTTGGCCATTAAAAATGTTACCATGAACTACGGATTCAACGCGAGTGTGCGTGAATTCCTTAGCTCATATTTTCAGCGTTGGACGAGTTTTGTAGGCGTGCGTTTTCTCTTCTCTCGCTAGGTCTGTGACCAATAAATATGTGTTCAGGTGTATGAAAAGGTCCAGGCAGCGTTTGATAGTCACTTGACTAATACGATTGAAAAGATTCGTGTTAAGCATTTCGAGATGCCACCGCTAGGAACAAGAATTATTGTAATAGTAAACGCCTCTCAATCCCAATGGGTCTCAGTGGAAATGGGTCAAAGCATTCTGCACAAGTGAATTGAATATTCATCGCTTTCATACCAGGCATCACGCGACTGCACACGTTTCTTTGTCCTGAAAAGTTGAAGTTTATTTGCGCCTCAATTCTATTTTTTTTGTGTACGGAAGCTTCTTTTTAAATTGTACTCGCTTTTCTCTGCCAAATTACTGACTTTTTTCTAAAGGCAATATTTTGCATATAAATTGTTTATTTGCTATAGATTTTATTGAATACATACTTGATTTTAGTTCCTAAATTTTTACATCAAAATCTGAAAAGCTTTATTAAAACAGGTGTATTTAACCTTGTCCATACTAAGAAAATGTCTCAGATATAAATGGAAACTATATTGGCGAATGAAATACACCTCTTTTATTTTTACATATCTTCGTTGTTTAAAAAGAATCCTAGGTTTCTGGGTTTCTGATATGTTATATAGGGTGTTAGGGAAGAAGAGGTACGAAATTTCACGCGTACCACAAAATGGTAAACTAAAGACTTTTTCCTCTATGAAACTTTGCGAAAAAAAATTTGGTATTTGACACACTAGATGTTTAACAACGTTTGAAAGGAGCAAAGTTTAAATTACCTCAATGTTCAATTTCCCAATAAATGGTTTGGTCGAAATGGTCCCGCTGCGTGTCCGCTGAGATATCTCGACATGACTCTACACGATTTTTTTTTTGGAGGACACATGAAAAGGCTTGTTTGTTCAGCACCTGTGGAATCAGAGGAAGATCTCGCGGGAAGAATTGCAGTGGCTTCTGGCGATATTCCTGAAACGTCAGGCCTTCCCCACAATATCTGGCAGTCTTAAACAAAGTCGACGATATCACAAGTGCATCGTTCTGGATGTTGGAAACTTGGAATAATTCCTGTAAAGTAAATGTACAAATGAATTATTTATGAGCAATTTTATTTCAGAATTTCCCCCTTTCAAACATTGAACAGCTAAAATCTCAAAAAACGATTTTTTTCGAAGTTTCATAGAGGCGCAAAAGTGTTTAGTTTGCTTCTTTTTAGTAGGTGTGAAATTTTGTTCTTCTTTTTCCTTAGCACTATTTTACAAAAATAAAAACTTTCTTGTAAATTTTGCTCTCATGTACGTGTCACAGTACATTGTTATTTTTGTGAGTGCTTTCTATGTCCATCTTTTTTCGCAGCTTCGAGATCAGGGCGGTGAATGACGTAGGGCCAGCAGAGGCCTTCTCGGTCGTAGTGGTGCCGGCCGAGTCGAGCATACCCTCACCGCCGGACATGTTCACGGTGATCAAGTACAAACGCGACGCAGACCTGCCCCTCTACAGGCTCATGTGGAAACCGCCCCTACGTCTGGGCGCTGAGGGCAGCCCCGTGGTGCGCTACACCTTCTTCTGGTGCCCACGCCCTGCGTTTGACTCCCGATGTCAGGTGCTGGACTTTATTTGATTCGACTTTATGACGTACGAATTTTTGCGCAATAATTGTTTGGCAATTTTTGAACGGCAAACTAGCAGCACTGTTATGAAAAGATTCAGTGTTGTACTATTTGAACTAATTAGGATAATGTCGATATGCTCCTGGTTGCTGCTTTTTGTAAGAGCTTTGGCTTTGGTTTGTGAAATGGAGGTTGATTGTCCTCTCTTTTTTTTTCTTTGAGAGCAGCGCTATCCCAGAAGTGCGCTCTTGTAGGTCTAGCAGTGGGTCGTGTCCCACTAAATCTAAGCCGGACAAGACGTACCATACATTCACCATGCATTCTTGATCGTGAATTTTCGAAAATGGGGCCAAAGAGACCAGAATGGAACATCTCTGTTCGAATATTCGTAACTCAATGATTTCAGCTAAAAATATCAAAATGCGCAGTACATGTTACAATATGTCCGTGTCTATTTTCTGATTATTCTATTCATTCAGAATTAAAGAAATCTGTTTTTTATTTTTAGGGAACCGTCAATTAATATTTGAGGTTAGATGGTTGCAATGTGTAATAGTAAATAATACGAGTGTACTACGTCATCTCCATTTTTGAGTGTGACGAAGTACTGCAAGTTTTGAGTGCCAACATTAAGTCTTGGCATAAATTTACATCGCATGCTTTACTGAGCTGATCATTTGGGTTTAAAACCCTCTCATTTACGAGCGAGCACACGTCGTCGTCTCACAAAGCAGGAGCGTACAGACTCTGTGTTAGGCAGCGGAGGTCTCGCGCTCCTTGTTCCGTTGCAGGTCACTTGCGACCTCACTGTATTCTGTTCGCAGAGAATTTCCAGCGCCAAAACGAAGTGTAGCAATTGAGTTAAGAATTAGGGCATCAGAAATTTTTGCTTAAAAACCTAGAGTTCTTTAAAAAAAGTCTTAGTAGTAATCTTAGTCGTTGTGTGAGTTGCAAACAAACTTTTCAGTCGTTAAGGAAAGTTATCATATGTAAGCCTAATTAATATATACTATGAATAATATATTACTACCTTGTTTTGTTGCATCTTCATCAAAATAAGGGAAATAGCACAACTTTTTCGCACAATTGGGGGAGAACAGAGTCGTTGTAGTATCTCGATTAATATCTACTAATAATATAATATTTATTAATATCCAAATAGATCTTATTCAATACAAAAAGAAACTCTTGTAATGTGTTCGGATTATTAAATCCTTTCATCACTTGCAGTGCCTTAAAGCCTAGCACTTTATAAACCCGCGAATATCGGTCCGCTTCGTGGATTGCTGGGTAGAAGAGATAAAAGGATGGCCTCATGCTGCTACTATTGGGAAGAAGAGATAAAAGGATGGCCTCATGCTGCTACTATTGGGTAGAAGAGATAAAAGGATGGCCTCATGCTGCTACTATTGGGTAGAAGAGATAAAAGGATGGCCTCACGCTGCTACTATTGGGTAGAAGAGATAAAAGGATGGCCTCATGCTGCTACTATTGGGTAGAAGAGATGAAAGGATGGCCTCATGCCGCTACCGGTCGTATGCTTTGTTCTTCATGATAAAATCATGTGATGAGAACGTAAGGTTAAAAGTATTTAGTGTACTGTCCAGGATTAGTGTTGATCTCATGCGTTCAGCACTACCTAAACATTCATTCATGATCTCTATCCAATTTTATTGCATTTAATTCAGTGCAAAATACGTGGTTATTTTCGTTTTGAGTTTCCAATTTAGATGGTAAACTATTTCATTCTTACATACCACGTTATAATTATTGAACTAATGAAACATTTTGAAATTGCAGGAGGGCTTGGAGTGGGACTCAACGGGTCCAGACTTGGAGTCCCTAGAGTTTGGGGACTCCCGCGTGACGCGAGAGGTGACGGGCCTGCTGTACGACCGCAACATGACCGGGCTGCCTCAGGACCGCCAGTTTGGCATCGCTGCGGTGGCTCGCGACGGCACCTCGAGCGGCATCAAGTGGGCCACCTGTTCTGTGCCCTACGACGACAGCCCTCCCGCCCCTCGACGTCCTGATGCTTTCAGCTTGTGTGTTTGTAGCCTTGTTTTGGGTGGGACCACAGACATTGCCTGTGTTGCTTTTAACTGTGTCGCTAGATATTGTGTTTCTGTTACGTATGCTTGTGGCGCTATATTTACGAGTAGAGAGAGGAGGGATTGTGTTGAACATAGAATTGAAAATCAGTATTGGCCAGGGACCGAAACCTAGTAGAGGTGTTCTCTTTGCTTAGCGATGACATGCTATTTTATTGTATGCCTGTTTGCGTCGTCTGAATATGTGTTTGTGGGTGTCGTGCAGTAGTAATATATGATTGAAAATTCTGCATTAAAGTTGTGGTTGAAAACTGTTTCGGCATACACTGTATATCTCTTGTCCGTAAGCATTCGTATCTCTCGTAAAGTTTGAGGTGACGTTTGGCGTTTCGTTGAGAAGCACAGGCCGCTGAAAATGAGTCTGTGTGGATTACGTGAGAGTTGTAGGTGTAGCGGAGATAGTGTTGTGAATATCAGTCTCCCATTTTATTAGCATTCCAATGAATTGTCATGCTCTGTGCATTATCACTTGACGGCTAGTGATTTCTTTGCCTTGTGAAGATGAACCCATGAGCTACAACATCAAGGTGATAATAATGATCATCTTGTAAAGGGCTCTTCACACAGTCAGTCTGTGATGTTAGTCAATGTCGGAAGTTAAAAATTTGCTTTCATAGGATGGAGTTTGTGCAGGATATCGCTCCTCGTTTGTTTGCTTAGCTTTGCTCGCCATTGTGTCGTCTGGATAGGTACTTGGGGTTAGCCACTGCCAAAGAGTGTTTCTTGAATCCTTAGCGCACAGGGGGAAGCAAACACTGTTCGATGAAAGACTGCGGGTTAAGGGTTTAGTGCTAGTAATGGGTGGCCTGGTGCCAGCACTTCTGCTCAGTAATGTGTGGTCTACTGCCAGCATTTGTGCCAGTAATGCGTGGCTTGTTGCCAGCGTATTTGTATATAATGACAGACCTTGATACCATAGTACGAGTAATGACAGACACTGGCACCATAGTCCGAGCAATGACAGATCCTGACACCATGGTTCGAGCAATGACAGATCCTGACACCATGGTTCGAACAATGACAGACCCTGACGCCATAGAACGAGCAATGACAGACCTTGACACCATAGTACGAGTAATGACAGACCCTGACATCAGTGTATATGTAGAAGGTGCAGGGGGCCAGGAAAAGCACTGCACCCAATTTAAAGTATTGTGTGCTAATTAGATAGTCCACTAGTACCAAGCAGGCGTATAATATTAGTATAAAAGAAAGAATTCTAAATCCACTTTTATAGGTCTACCTGAGTAAAAACTGGCCTCAGATGAGCTGCTGGTGTTTCTGGAGCGATCTGACGATAATTGACCTGTACGTTGATCTCTTGTCTCTTGTAGAACAGCCAAGCTAGAACTAACATTGAGAGTGCTCTAGGCCGGTAGCGTTCACATTGTGGGGCAATAGCTGTCCTGTTCATTTTTCAGGTATAACGGAAATTTTACACGCCCGTTGAGGCTGAAGAGCACGAGCTGTTCTCGACATGCTATGGGTGATCACTGTTGTGTTTTTGTTTCATTCCCTGAGACATTATTTTTTACTCATTGCGGCTCTCTCTTAAAATGACACAAACTCTTTTCTCTGGGTTGTGAAGAATAAAAATGAAAATTTTTCCTCCCGTAGTCTAATTCCATGTTTGCATTTTGCGGATTAAATACAGGCATGGGTCATCTATTCTAATTTCTTAACTATTTTCACGGAAAGTTTTTCGATGAAATTGCTGTATTGTCGATGTAGCTGTACGTTAAAATGCTTCATGCCTAGATTCTCCGTTGTGCAGGGATGTGTTAATTCTTTTTTGGTTTGGATTAGGTCATCCCGTTCGGTGAAACTATCGTGGAGCTTTGCGTGCCCCGACAAATCAGCTGTGCTGCTGTCCGTGAAGATTTCGTTCTGCGAGGTGGACAAGCAAGCCTCGAGCCTGGACTTCTCCCACTGCGTGTCGAACGGTGAGTGTCTGTCATGTTGGCTGCTCTCGCCTTGGTGCTCGTGTTCGCCTCAATTTGGCCACGCGAACTCGATGACTCCTTCTGTTCGATGAATGCGTGAAGGTGAGGAGGCAGCGCCGTCGCTGCTGGTGAAGGTGTCCTCACAGGTCCTCGCCCAGGGGAAGAGCCGGAACTAGAGAGCCTCCAGTTCGGCAACTCCAAGCGCTAGACCCTTTCTTGGCTTGTCTTTCGAAATAAAATTCACACTTCATAAAGGGAAGAACCACCTCTTGTAACCTCATTCATGCACTGCTGCGTTCTCACAAGCGCCTACATAGATTTCACCTCTGTAAGTGCATGAACACTTTTATGAAACTCGTAGGGTGAATAAGATTTCGTTCCAGTAATTAATTGGACACTTTTATGAAAATCGTGGAGTATTGCATTGCTGATGTGATTTATAAATGGAGAAAATATGGGTGCAAATGTTGAAGAAAATTATGATCGAAACTTGGAATCTAAAATGAAAAGGAACAGATTAGTCACTGAGACATCTCTACACTATAACAAGAGACACAAATTTAATTTGATAAATCGTCTTTGAAACATTGTTACTGAAAATTGCCATTACTGTTTCTCCAATCATACTTTTACCTTTGACTTTGATTTATTTATGTTACTTTCACACGCACACAGTCTTCACACCAAGTACGATACTTTCACATGTGCGCACGTTCTCCTCCTTCCCCCTCCCCTTTCGTGTTACTGGTAATAATGAGAGGCCGCATCTGCCTGTGTGTTGCTGGTAATAATGAGAGGCCGCACCTGCCTGTGTGTTGCTGGTAATAATGAGAGGCCGCACCTGCCTGTGTGTTGCTGGTAATAATGAGAGGTCGTACCTGCCTGTGTGTTGCTGGTAATAATGAGAGGTCGTACCTGCCTGTGTGTTGCTGGTAATAATGAGAGGTCGTACCTGCCTGTGTGTTGCTGGTAATAATAAAAGGCCGCTCTCAACAGTGACGGTGGAAGAGATGCCCCTAACTGAGGACGCGGAAATCACCGGACTTCGTCCGTCTTCGTCAATGATCTTCTCGCTCTCCGTGGTGTCCGTGGTGGGCACGAGCCGCTACTCTCTACCTGTGGGTCACGTGCTGCCTGAGGACGGTAAGTTTGATTCAATAACGTGTTAAATTTACAAGTATTTTAGGATATTAGGCGTTAAACATTTTGATCCTTTTGTAAGAAAATCTACGAAAAGTGTTGATGCATGCCTCTCAAATTAACTATAGAAATAATTGAATTATCTCTACTAAAATACTTGGCTATTCAGCTCTATAGCCATCATATAGTTAACTACTCGCACTAGGCCTTTTTGGCGCTTCCTACTCAATCATGGTCTCATGAATAAACGAAAGTGGCATTCAGTAAACAGTGTATTAAAATAGAATTACGTTAATTTGTTTGTCTATAAATGATGTAGGTGATGAAGGTAGAACGTCAGCAAGTTTGACCCGTAGGTTTATCCATTATGTTTTATTGCGTAAAATTTCCAAATAATGAGTATGTTGTGAGACACACCTATCCAGATGATGACTACGTAAATCGTCTTTGTTTTCTTAAAAATTAGGTAATGATGAAATTAGAATGTACGGCTGTAGAGACCCAGGCACTGAATAGGTTATTGTGCGGAACTGCTCAATTGTCAAGCAAGTAGCGAGAAATGGTTAGTGAACAGAGTTTTGTCGTCCAAATTAGCACCCAAACACATAAGAGGCCTTATCCCATACGAGAGCAAATCTTTTGAAAGTTACAATCTGAGTTTCAATGCGGTGGAAAGAAGACATAAGGAGCTACGAGTATATTTAATTTTAATATGTTGTGTTTGGCTGCTTGTCTACTCAAATGCTAAATTGGAAGTTTCAATTAACAACCTTTGCTTGATGCAGGGTTTGAGCCTTGTGCTAGCCCATTCTTTTTGACTAGAGAGCTAGGAAATAAAATCGAATACATCTTGCACTTTTTCTTGTATACCAAAATCTCCGGAGTGAGAGAAGTGAGAAACCTTTTATTGTCTAATCATGATACTTCTCTTAAAATCGCTGTCCCAATTTGTAGAGTAAAAATAATCTCGTGTAATAACTTTTACCTAGTAATCAAAAAATGATAATCATAAGCATCGCGTACAATCGTGACCCATTTATGGTTGTTGATGTTTATACGTTGGGCATGGACAGTTCCGAGCGGGCCTCCTCTGTCGCTGTCGCTGGAGAGGCGCAGCAACGTGAGCCTGACGGCAGTGTGGCAACCGCCGCTGCCAGCCCTCACCAATGGTGACCTGACGCGCTACGTGGTTACCACGAGCCCGCCCTCGAGGGAGGTCACCGTCACAGCTCCACGTACTCACGTAAGTCCAGCTCTGTTTAGAGCACGCACTTGCCTGATGATAGACAGGCTCTATTTTTATTGTTCTCTTTAGCCTTCAAATGACCAATGTTGAATCATTTCATAAGACTCTTACCTGTGTTTCCTTCAAAACTCGCTGTAGTCTTATCTCCAATATAACGTGGGAATTACAGAGTTATGGCGGTTCAATGCACTTGACCCGAGATATTTTTACCATGATACGTTTGCCTTTGAAGATGTATCCTTCTACGATAGGCCTCTACCCACTATTCACAAGCCAAATGACGCATTAGAAACTAACTAATTAGTTTTGTGATGAAAGTTCTTAAAAATAAAGCTTCCAATAAATCTGCTATTGTCACTAATCAGAATGTTTATTGACAAGTACGAGACGGGGGTATATGAAGGTAACTTCTAACAACGGTACCAAAAATAATCTATAATAATTTCTGAAATTATTGAATGATTTTGAAAAAATGCAAGTAACGGAATCCTGAGTCTTACGAGTTTTATTTCAATTACCTTTGGAAGATGAAATTCTTCTTGTGCGGAAGCTGTTCATTACGGCGCTAGTGAGTTGTGATCCAATTTATCGGATTTTGCGTCGATAGATGCCATGAGTTGGTGTAAATCTGTCGGCTTGTCATAGTAAACTCTTCCCTTTAGGGTACATTGATATCAAATAAAACTAGTGTATCTCAGAATTTTATAGCTGCTTAGTTTTTAAAAATCCGTTCGATAAAATAGGAGTTGATAAAGATTTAATTTAGTCCCGTCATTGAAAATCACCTTTATGTTGCAAACTTAACATGTCTTTCTTTACCTTGGTAGTTGAAAGAATTTATATGTATGTAGTGACGTACTTTTATTTCTCAATGTTTAGCGAAAAGTGTAATACATGAATTTTTTAAACATAAATTATTTAGAATACAAAGAGCAGATATGAAGACACTCATGTAAGGTGGCTATGTACTAACTTGCCTATTCTTCAGCAAGCACATAGACATAAATTGATGGTTCACTACGTCGGGCTCGTCCTCAGGTTACTCTGCCAGACCTGTCGCCCTTCACGTGCTACAACGTGACGGTGGCGGCGTGCACGCGTCGTGGCTGTGGGACCGACTTCTCAGCCGTACAATTCGCGTGCACCCTGCCTGGCTGTGAGTGTCACGATTATTTGTCCGGAGAATAATTACGTCACTTCTGTCGAAGTAAATATTCGGTAGAATACCATCTCGAAGCTCATGTAGCTCGTCCCTTGTGAAGGGTACCACACTCAAGTACAGACCTCACTTAAGAATGCCTATTTGTAATTCGCCTAATATTGAGTCGATTTTAGCTCACTTCATTCTGTTAAGTGTAGAAAGTAGTTTCAACTTTAAAAATCGGGACATGTTTTTAAAATAAAGAATGTTTTTCATTTCACGGACATTGAGGTTAAGGGAAGTTAAGAATGCTTTTCACTCAAGTTGACCGTATCCTGAAAGCTTAGCCTCAAAACTAAAAACACAGGTAGATATTGAAAGATTCTACCAAATCAGGATTAATTCAATAGGCTAGGCTTTTACTTCGCGTGATGTCCTTTATATTGAAGACACTCTCGTAGTTTCGATGTTATTTTACTTGTTGCTTTTCTTGCTATAAATTCGCCATTCTTCTAAAACCCAAACTTAATTGTCTTACTTAAGTTTTCTAGGTCTCTTGGTGGAGTGACCTGTGAGAAAGAGGTCGCATGGTGTAAGATCAGGAGATTTGTTTTCAATATACTGGTGCTTTATGTGCTGGTCTGTGGGTAAAAATTGACAAATTATTTCTATGCATTGACGTCACAGGTCAAGTAATTCCTCGAAGTTAACTACTTGTTCAGCGTAAAGGTTGTATCTCTGTGTATCTCTGTAAAGGTTGTCATATCGTGATGAACAATATTTCTCAATGAAACAAGAGATAAATTATGAGTTGAAAATTGATGCGCTTTCTGATCTCAATCTTACATTTCGTATCAGAACTACCAATGTGATGGGTCCGCGGTCGTGAAGCCTCTCTCACAGATTCTTGCTACTGAAGTTTTGACGATTGGTGGGCATTTATTTCCACGCTGATCAGTGCATGATCTGTATGGCTTTGAGAGCGTGTGATAACTTCGAATTTCAATCTGAGGATATTTGTTCTGTAGAATGCTCTAGAAAGTCTCGGCAAAGAATGTAATTCGATTCAAAAATGTCAACATTATCACTGCCACATTAATGATACCATTGGGAAAACTAGGGAGCTCAGCGTTGACGTCAGGACAGATTAGTGACTTCTTCCACAGACTGGCAATAATTTTGGTACTGTTTCAGAATGCTCAGATGTCCCTACGGCTCAATGAACGTATTAAAACAGTTTCATTTAGCGGTTAAGTACAACCAAAAATTTCCCTGGTTGTGGTTAGTAAAAATACACCCAATATTTTTTAAACCCAAAATTTTTTTTTAGGATATCTCCGAAAATTTGGATACGCAGGTGCCGAAAATGACGATCAGTTGCTGAAAGGAAATTTTTGTTTGGAAATTTAGCGCTGTATTAGCGGGGTCAAATGTGTATTCCAAAACTAGCATCTCTGCCATTGATTGATCAAGAAGATTATGCCTCATCGATAAAAATCTGCTTTTTCAAACTGACTAAATCATGGAATCTCGCTTCCACGTCGGCTGTTCGTATAGAAGGTTTATTGTTTATAAAATGTTTAGATGCTTCTCATGTGTTCTGCGACGTGACCCACCCGTGCCCCTCATATTACTCGTACCAGAAATGTGTTAAGAAATTGTAGTCAGGGACTGAAAACTGGCAAAATAGGAAGATGTGATGAAGTCTCGCATCCTTAATGGGAATTCCCAGTCAAAAATTGCACTCGTCATCGGGTCTGGCCACGGGTGACTACCTCTGTATTCACGGGGGTTTCAAGCCCGAAACAGCATGGCGGTGGCGTAGCAATAGCTAATTTGAGGTGGCATTATATGCACAGTGTTTGTACCGTCAAGGCCTTGATATGCGGACCTTCACAAAGCAGTTCTGTTTTGGGCTGCAGCAAGTTGTAGATCTGGCCGGACTGCCCTGCGCAGTCTCTTGAGCTGCGCTGTTCTATGTAAACGACGGAGGCCTTGTGCATTCATTTTGCTTGCTATGAATTTGCGTTGTCCTGCGCAGCCACAAGGGACGTTCGGCCTGCCCTTGAATTATTGCGGCGCTCAGCCCTGTCGCGGGCCTTACTGCCGTGATCACCCACGATCCCGGGAACAATTTTTAACTGAAAAGTTATGTGGCGGGATCGTGGCACTGTGTGGCCGTGCGTGTGGTAAAGCGAAGTAGATCATTGGAGTATACAAAGTACCGTACGCACACCAGGGAAGCCAGTTCCTGAATTTTCACAGTGCTCGTGCGAGTCATGTATGGAGCTTTTTGACCTTACAAGTATGATGCCAAGCGGCTAAGTATACGGTTCTGTTACCATTTTTACATCGCCTCTATGCAAAAAAAACTTTTAAAAATTCAAAGTTTTGTGGCCGAGATCCAAGTTCTATATTTTTAAGGTTTTCATTTTCGCATTCATTTTTACTATCATACTATTTTTTAAAGAGTCTATATCAATTTTGAACCTCGTCTTGGCAAGGTGGCAGGGTTTCTAACGAAAATATGTAGCATTCATATACGTTTTTTTATTTGATCAGTACTGATGATTTTGAGCGGGATTGGGTGGCAATATAGAGTGATTAAGCAAGAACCTGTGAATTCATGTCAAGTTTTTACTTTAATCGATATCGAAGATTTGACAAGTTTGTCACACAAAGTTGAAAATATAAGTCGGTAAAAATATGATAACTCGTCTTGTCGGAGAAAATTCGAAAAATATGCATTACATACCAGAAAACTATCATGGAGAAAATTAAAAACATTATGATAAAGATGTGCTTCTTTCTGTTGCAGTGCCGTCTTCTGTGGACCTGTTCAGTTTAAACAGCGTAGACGGGGAGATGTCGTGGGCATTCCCTAGAGAGAATTGCCATAGCGACTCTTGCTCATTTGATGTTCGCATTGTGAGCAATAACTCCATTATCTCCATCACAGGACTGGGTGAGTGGATCATTCTTTATTAGGATTTGATGAGCGGACTAGATTATGTTATGACTAATTGAGTAATTTGATAAGGGAGGTGGACTATGTTATGGCTAGCTGAGTAATTTGATAAGGGAGGTGAACTATGTTATGGCTAGTTGAGTAATCATAAGCCGGGACGTGATCAGTCGAAATAAAAGAACGCTCTATAAAACTACGGAAAATGATCTTCGAGTACGAGGAGAGTTAAGAATACGCGAGGGATTTCGAAACAGTGGAGCTTCTCGGTAAGTTGGTTGTTCACAACCAGGAAGCGGAGGCAGCGTAGTACAGTCATCAACAAGCCCCGGATCAGCACTTCGAGGCAAATAACTCCTCGTACGGTCGCTCACCGAAGGAATAAAGAAAATCATGAAAACTAACTATCTCTGTGTAACAAGAAAGAATTCTTGAAAGAAAGGGAGGCCATTAAAGTTATGTCACACGGCAGACTCAGTGACTAATATGATTCGAAGGACAGAACTTCTCTAGCGCCAATGGAAGAAAACTCATCTAAGGAGGCCGCACCATCCAGCTCAAAAACGGCACAGCAAAAATGTAGTACAAGAGTGATAATTATTTCGACCAAATGCTATGATGAGATGAGAAAAAATTCATCATTAGGCAGCCAATCAACTCATGTAGTCTAGCGAGAGTCAAGCTCCGCCAGCGAGCTGAAGTATGCTGGTCCACAGATGAAGGCAACTTAATTTAGGGAGTTGCTTATCGTGCGATGGAACTGAAAATCTTCAGCTTATGGATTGATAGATGAACTCCATTAAATATCAGAAAATTTTTAGAAAAACCGTCTTTGCAACTTCACCAGATGACTCAACATGTAATGACGTTAGGGGCTTCTGATGAAATTGATCAATTCTGATCAATTCATTAAGAAGAAGAAACTGCTGCCAATCAGTGGTATTCTTCCTCCTTTAAGTAATTTCTCTAACCGTTGAATGACCTTATACTACAACATCGCACCTCAATTGGCTCTCACCGTAGTCTTAGTCTGGGGCTCCCACCGCAGTCTGGGCGCACATCACATCTCAAGTGACTCCCACCGCAGTCTGGGCGCACATCACATCTCAAGTGACTCCCACCGTAGTCTGGCCACACATCACGTCTCAATTGGCTCCCACCGCAGTCTGGCCACCCATCGCGTCTCAATTGGTTCCCACCGCAGCATAGTCGCACATTACGTATCAATTGGCTCCCACTGCAGTCTGGCCACAGATTGAGTCTCAATTGGCTCCCACCGCAGCCTAGTCACACTTCACGTCTCAATTGGCTCCCACCACAGTCTGGCCACAGATTGTGTCTCAATTGGCTCCCACCGCAGTCTGGCCACACATCACGCTTTAGGATGGAATATTTCCAGAGACTAGCGGCTCATGTTCAAACGGCATAACGGAATATCTTGTGGGTACAGTAACCTAGGACTTGGACCTCAAACACGCAGGGCGGCAACGCCCTGTCGAATGCCTCATCAGGCAGATTGTGTATCGCTCTTTTCAAGTAGTCAAGCTAGTCTCCCGACTGAAGTCCTGTGGAAAATCTGTGGGGAAAAGTTGAATGTTCAAGACGAAGCGAGACAGCCTTTCAATTTTAGAGATTTTTAGAACATAGAAATACGTCCAGCAATAAGGCAAAATTTTACAGTGGAAATGTGTCCAACAATTAGGAGACTTTTCATGTGGAAATGTATCCAAAAATTAGGCAAATTTTTAGGGTGAAAATGTGTCAAGAATATTGTATGCAAGAATTTCGATGGTGATATAAGCAGCGTTTGCTAGCTGATCTGTTCAACAACAAAAATTTATGCTTATCAGTACTCAAAATGATTCACAAAGAACAAGTATTCAAAAGTGTTGCACAAATTCATTCTTAACGACACACGACACGTGATGAAAGTCGGCCGCAGGCAAACGAAGTGAGGGAGCTCCAGATCCGAATTCCACGACTCAGCGACTCCAAAGAACCACCCGACCAACAGCGGCAGGCACCTCGACGCCGATGCATCGATCTTAGTTCACTAAATGCTAATTTAGATCAAAGTATAACTTATCCTGTAGTCACATTTTTAGTGCTCTGCCTTAACTCCGTGTTGCGGCGCATAAAACAGTGTTTTTCTATGTGTAACATTAATTAAATAGAGTAGTGCTGTGATCACATTGATCAGTTTTAGGGCTCAAACAACAGTGTTAGGACTCTGAGAAGTGCCCCACCCACTAAGCCACTCTGCTCAGAAGTGTGAGCCTTGCGTGCCAGATGGGCCCCTTACTCTGTGCCTCACCAGTATGCGTCGCAACGCAAATTTAAGTGCACATCTAACTCGCCCTCCATTGCTGGTGCGCTCTGTCAGCGCCTTCTGCGAGCCCGTTTCCTCTAATTTTTTCGCCTGTTTTCATTCACCTATTTCCTGTATCCTTTTGCCACAGTTTCCTGTGAGAATGTGGTGTGTTCCATATGTGGTGGTGTGCTCCCCGTGTGGTGGCGTGCTCCCCGTGTGGTGGCGTGCCCCATGTGTTATGTGTGCTCCATGTGTATCCTCTACTACTCGCTTAATCCTTCCTTGTGTGCCTGGCCTGTTGTCGCTGCGTCAGAGTGTACGGTGTTCTACGTACAGCTTGTCCTATTGGTCGCTACATAAGGGTGTACAGAACTAAATGTACAACCTAGCGTGTTGCTCACTACGTAAGGGTGTATAACACTAATTGTACAGCCTTACCTGTTGGTCGCTACGCAAGGGTGTACGGCGTTCTATGTATGTACGGTATGGTACTCTGGCCTGTTTGTTACGCTGAAGTGTAGCCTTTACTAGAGCCTATTCGAGAATTGAACTAATTCTTTGTATTGTGAAAATAGCCAACATCGATAGCCCCACCTGAAACACGTGTTCAATACTGGCCATTTCGGTTGCCCAAGTGATGTTTGAAATTTTGACCGATTTCAGCATTCTTTTCTGTAATTAACCAATTTCGATTCGTTGGCCGATGCTCGCCTCACATTAAGCTTCTGAAATCATCCTTAGTAGGTTGGTTTTATTTAAATGTTATTTTCATAGCTTGTGCTTGTTTGAAGAAGAATTCATGTATTGCGTCACTAGTGTATGTATATCTTGTGTTGAATTTCTTTACTTTCTATACTGTAGTAAACAGGAGTCTGAATATTTTTCTTCTGTCGTTAAGGAATCAATTTCTTCAATTGTACATTTTAATATTTCAATCATTTACTGACTTACTTAAAAGAATCGAAAAAAATCGATATGGCTAACGTAATCAGATTTCTTATATGTTGTGTATGTGTGGGACGTGTTACATGTGATATACCAGACTTTGGAGCAGAGATTATCTTGCTGTAACGTTTGTGTGTCCAACCTTGGTGCAGAGGTTATGTTGCAGTGATGTTGATGTGGCCCACTTTTGTACAGAGGAGAATGCTGTGAGCCTGCAGGAGAGGAACATATCGTGTGAGAACAGCGCCTCGCTCAACGTTTCCATCCGAGCCGTGGGAGTGGCCGCTGACGGCGCGCCGCTGCCGGGCCCCTGGAACTCTCAGGAGCGGCCCTGCACAGTTCCAGGTACTTATTACACTTCGTCCTCTCATATTTGTTTTGCTCTGAGGTCATTCTGATGAGCGTTAAAGGAGTCTCGAATGGCAGTATGTTTTCAGTTTAATGCGAGGTATTCTATGAAAATGTGATTGTTAGTATTATTGTAAATAGAGCGGTATGTAGGAAACTTTCTATAAAATGAGCAAGAAGATGTTTACAACTCTTTGCGTAGTTTAGTGATGAATTGAAGGTATCCGGTATTTTAAAAAGTCCATTTAAACTGGAAGAAATGAGTTTTTCTTGTGATTAAAAGCCAAGAATCAGTAAAGGAAATTTAGTCTGAGGCAGGAAAAAATATGTTAACTCTTTTAGTTACTGTTGTTCTGGATCAGAAACTTTATTTTTATTTTCGTGCATCTCCGGAAGAAGGTTTGAGACCTCCCTCCTTTATTTGGTTTTGATGTCGTATAATACGTGCGTTTTCACATATTTCGATTCATTAAGGATTTTTCAATATGTATTTTAGTGTTGCACAAATCTTTCTCTTGCATTCACGAAAATGATACGACATTTGCGTGCTCTCTGAAAGTTGACCGAGCTCTTCTTGCCAGCCAATTAATTATCTTTGAATTGAACTCATTTTACAGCGGTGACCATCGTGCCGTGGTGGATTTGGCTTCTGGTGGTGGCAAGCATCCTTGTTCCCTTCATCTGCTTCGTGTGTGCCAAGTGTGGGCTCAGGTAATTCTTAGTATAAGTGGGCCAAGTGTTTTGCCAAGTGACGTCTCTGTTAGTAATTTTAACTAAATAGTTCAACTAAGCTTGCCAAGCTAGGTCTTAAGTAAGGCTAAGTACTGCACTGCAATGCTGCTGACTAAGTTAGGTTTGATCACGTGGAGCTGAATTGAGCTGTGCCACTCGGCCTGTCAAGTTCAGTGTGAGGTAGTGTGACAGTGAGCCTGTGACCGCGATGTGGCCTGGCGAGGTAGGTCTCGCTTAGTCATAATTAGTTGGCAGCGCATTGTACACCACCACGTTATTTTTGTGACTATGCTCAGAACAGAGATATCATTCAGTTTATCAAGTGTCGCTCTCAGCCACTATTAAGTTTAGGTGTCTCATAGACTCGGTTCGACTACGTTCAATATTATAATTGAACTTTCTTTTATCTGTCACTGTCGTTTTGAGTGACAATTTTATCTTTCTGTCACTGCAGACTTTTCACGTGTGAAGTTATTCAAAGATGTATGCAGTTGCTACTGACCTTGAATTTATGCAGTTGAGCTTGAAGATATATCCTCCTGTCGTTTCTATGTTTAGGTGCATCGTGGAAAGTGTCTCTCGAAATCTTATTTTTAAAGAGGGTAAAATTTTGGAGTCAGCTACAAGAAAGGCTGCTGAAAAATAGCTGTTATGGACAAGGCGCGTAAAATTAGTCACAGCGTTTGTAATTTTTCTTTAAAATTGTGTAGCTGAATTATTCACTAAGTTTGACATGAATTTTATTGTTATCTCAGGTTCAGCTTTTGATTGCTGTTGTGCACAACGCCACGCTTCGTGCGACGCTCTTCATGCATCTTAAGACTTGACCAATGGATGTGAAGCTCTCCATTTGATAATTATTTGTACAAAAGTTCAGCGAGCTGTAGTACTGTAAACGTACCGTACTAAAAATTCATTCCCCTGCAGTGTTCTTTTATGATTGATTTCTGAAGACTAGTAGAAAGCTGACGGCTGTACGTTTTTTTATACTGTTGACAGAATTTGTTAGATTGTGAGTTAAAAGGAAGTTAATTAGCATTCAGGAGAAAAAATTATGAAGGAGTAATCTACTTGGTATTCGGATTAATGTATGAAGCGGAACTTGATGTCAAGCTTACGTTCGAATTTAATTTGGCACTTGACACCTTTACATACGGTCGTGCTATACTCTTGAAATATTATGCTAGTATTACCATGGAAATGAGGTCGAACTTTTGCCCATCTCGCAAAGTTGATTCCGTGTTTTACATAAATTTGTGATTGGAGCCTTTATTGCTTCGGCGATGTGTTAACTCTGCGTTTGTTCTTTGCAGCGTCTTCCTAGAGATGACGAGACCCGTCAAAGTGCCTGACCTCAAGTCTGGCGATCTGGTGGGTATTCTGCGTACCACCTCTATTGCTACGAATGCTGTCAGATTTCTTAAGTTCTCAACTTACCGGGGAATTAGTATCTGAAAACTTTTCACAGAAAATCTTGCACATTTTGGCTCGCAAACAACATAGATAAAAGTTAGATCGTAAATCAAAAGTTAGTATTTAAAGAAAAATATATTTATTAAAATCCGTAAATTTCGGCCCACCGGAGGTAACCGCTTTTCAGTGAAAACAGCCAAAGCTTTGTCTTTGCTAGTGAAAATAGAGAATAAATGTACAAATATCCTAAAGGATCAATTCAGAATATGTTCGACGAATAGTTGCAATAACCCAACTACGTTTACTGAACTACTTCATTATGTACCCACGTGATCGTCATAAAGTTTTATCACACCAAAAAATCCCGTATTCATGGAATCAGTCGATTTCTTGATAGTCGCACGTAGAACTATCCTTGCTACGGTATTGATGGCTTCCCATAAGACTGTTTTCGCCTAGAATTGACGTCCATCGGCACAAACGTCTCCTTTGATGATAACCCAAAAATTTTCAACCTGGTATTAATCAAGAAAAAATAGCGACCAGGTCATCAGCTTTTCACCTTGGATACCTAAACTGGGTAACACGAGCAGAGTAGAAGGGAGCATTGTCATGTATAAAAAAAGTCCAGTAGTAGCGAAAGAATTATGTTATCTTACTAAGGCAGTAAAGTTTCTTCGAGGATATTACAATAGGCCGCAGATGTCACCTTAACTAGTTTGGGTTCTCTGATAGGATCAACGAGTCTATCCCCATGTTGCCAACTCACACTATGGCTCCTCCATCCTGTTGCTGACGCCTCAAACCAGAATGACACTCTTCACCGAAGTACTCTATTATTCGCCCGGCTGTCATGTCTATCAAGGGTCGCCCAGGACTCATCAGTGAAAAGAACGAGACTCATGTCCCTCTTCAAGTATTTCCTCACCCATTCCTCAAACTTTCAGTCTTGCTCTAAGACGGGAGATTTTCAGCGGAGCTTCCCCGGAACCTATGGTCCCAAGAATGGTATTCCTTGTGTATTTCGGCAGGATAGGACGATTAGCTACTGTAAAAATGGACTAGATCAGTTGTCTAGGTCTCGTACGGAGTTTACGACAAATATTCCTCAAATTCCTGTCAGTGACAGTTTTTGGAAAAAATCTCATCGTTTGGTCGACCCATCCTTGGTGATGAGCCTTTCTAGGATCTTTTCACAGTGCCCTCATGACAACCTAGTTCATGGGTAATGGCATAAGGAGAGGTAGCTTTCACAGATTTTTTGATATAACTTCGTTTCCACAGTCGGTTGGAGCTTTTCGACCCCCTATTGTTGTTGCAGACGAGAAAAGCTGTTATCACCGGTCACTCGAAAAACAAGAAATGCAAGACTGACAATGAATTAACGATTAACAGCACAATGTAAACAAACACAAAGATGTTGCTATGATGTGCCAGATTTTTTGTAAAAAAGTTAAAGAAATTTATTCACAGGGAGTTGAGGAGTTACTTTTATTACCAAATTATTATCGCTGGTCAGAGTGTGAAGTTTGAACAGCATGAAATGTTATTTCGTACCCCGAGGACCTACGAGGACCTCTGGTTAGAAAATCCTTTCCTAAAATATTGTTTTATGCGGAAGAAGAGTGGTGATCCACTTATTTTTATCTGCACCAAGTCACTCCTTAATATTTACCTGACCTGAAAAGACGCTACTGTTCCAATGTCCATAGAACCAACATTGTCATTATGTTCAATGTGTGGGGATCTATTATTATCTTGGGATATCAGAGCGTTTGTCAGTAATTGCTTATCATTGTCAGACTTCAACCATTTGAGATGTAAAATTATTTAACCACGATAATCTGGCATTTGAATAGAACTTAGGTTCGACTAAATATAATGAGATGCTGCCCTGCATCACTGACCAGTGGACTACTTCATGCTCGACCGTAAGAGGTTTACATGCAGGACTTCAGGCTTTCCTTGGTACTCTCCATGCGCGACGACTGCCAGCCTAATTGCGACGAAGTAAATATTGACTCGTGGAGCAATGTCACCGTCTTCGTTTCTTCATTTCCTTGAGGTTTGGGATCATTAGACCACTTCTCAGGCTACCTAACATCGGACTCTTTTGCTAAAGGCTGGAAATTGTAACTCTTTTGAATATTATCGATATTGGGCAACTTCCATCGTAGTGAACATGTCCAAATACTGATATTAGGGCAAATATTGAGTTGTAATGCCTTTTTTTCTGCTGAAGCTTTAATTTTAGTCCATTATTCATTAGAATGTGTCAGCCACTTTTAATTTGTGGGCTTTATATCTCCTAGCACATTTTTCTTGCCTAGTTTTTCTCTTAATTCTCTTTTCTCATCTCTCTTCTCATGCGTGTCAGCCAATTATGTTTTACTGGAAATACATCAGCTGTAAGAAAGATACATTGGCTCACCATCTGTCGAATTATGCTACGCATGCTCCGGAAATCAAGCACCAGTAATATGTACAGTTGGAAAGTCTGATATGTGGCACATTGTGTGGTATAATTGATCTCGTTATTGCATTGTTGAAAAAAACTATCAAGTACTGAATTCTTAAGTAGAGGTGTACAGAGGTCAAATGATCGATTTACGTGTATGTCCTCAATAATACCTAATCAATAATACTGTTGCAAAAACGCGCAATATTCTTGTGTTCCTATTATTCCGTCCAACCTCTGTTCACATATGTATCAAATGTCAGTTCGCATTGAAAGTAGTTCTAATTTCTACTAGAAGAAATAGTTGTGGTTGTAATTTCACCAGGAAGAAATGCGAGAGAGGAGAAATAAGCGCACGGCTTATAACGGAAACCTCACAGAATATACTTATAACATGAGTAAAATATACACCCTAAACCTATGCACTGAATATGCTTAAAATTTTCTTAAAAAATTCTCCTACAATTTATTCAAAACCTACAGAGAAAATATACTCAAAACCTACCCGCAGAATACATCCAAAACCCACTCACAAAATACACGCAAAAAATACCCAAAAAGTCATCGTCCAAAAAAGCATGCGGCTTATACCGAAAACCTGCACGCAAAATTAATTCGTGAATAAAATTATATATGACTGAACATTAATTAACTCTTTGTCTCTTTGTGTCCCGAATATCGGATACTGTAGGAAAAGGAATTTTATTGAGAAACTTGATTATACCCTTCAATATATTTGGGATTACCTGAACATGTCATTTCTTCTCTTAGAAACGATGGCCAATTTTCAGCACCTAAATTTGCCACTTGCCTGAGAATTTTGTTCAGCAAGGAAATTTCGATACCAAGAAAAATTATGAAATATTCTAATGTATTAACTGAATAATGTTTCAACCTTAAGTAGTCAGTACACGTATGAAGCCACGAAAAGAAAGTTTTCGTTAAGTTGCAGGCAAGGTAATTTATGAGATGTATTACATGTAACTTGGTATATGGTTTTTTTACAGTAATGAAAAGGGGTCTTGGATAGTTTTCGGAATATCAAATCCAGTTTAGCAAATACTACAGATTACCTTAGATTTTCCTATTTAGCCTAGAATCCAGCCCTAGCTGTCTAATTACTCTACCCTTTTATATTATGCATCGAAGTGTAACTTAGCCCTTGGCCCTGAGAGTGCCGTCGGGAAGTAGAGATTGGAGTGAAATGCTGGTACATCAAGCGAAGGCTCCATTACGGGGCCTCACCTGATATGCCATTCTGTTTGACGGTGCACGTTTTGACTAGAAGAAAAAATTGGAGAGGATAATAATGGCCTTTCACTGAAATAATAGTCTCCCCCTGCGGGAATATGTAAAACTAAAATGCGGGACAATATTCTTATTTTCCCTAATTGTGTTATACTTAGGTTCTGTAGGTGCTTTCCAGAATATATATTATTTTTCAGTGAAGGGTTTCACCATCATTCTAAATAAATTCAAAAATGTAGGTGTAGAGCTCTCAAGGGGTCCTTTGTTGTGGAATTGGTGAGTACTCGGCATCTATTTTCGGTCTTGAGACGCTGTAGTCGTCAAAGTTTTGGAATGTTCTTCCTATGCAAGACTGTACAGACGCACGAGCAAAGGTTCAGAATTTAACTGTATTGAAATATTAATTTGAATTTATTTATACTTGTGTTTACTTTTAACTCATTTTTGTTTACGTAATTCTTGTACAGTTTCTCCCGTTTGTATTTTTATGGGGCTAGTTTTACTTTGTCTTACATCGTTTTCATTCTTATATTATCTCACCACTGTGTTTCTCTGCTTTTCAGAAAAATTCAAGCCAGAAATTGAAACCTGACACGATGATCAGCGGCCCTACCTCTGGTCAGGTGAGCTGTTCTACATCTTCAGTTGCGAGTGTTGGCCCAGCGGCTGTAAACTTAAAGTTGTTATTCCTTACGGCTAGAGGTTAGAAAGCTCACCGTAGATAAATTCAAAGAGAGAAGCATCGCTGAACGGTAGAAGATAATATATATAATCGGCCGCCAGCTGCTTGATTCTTCTCTGTTGCTTGGCATAATCCAATATTAGTAGACGAAACACCACGTTGGATGGGAGCTTCATTTAATAATAACTTGATAGAGGAAGTGATGTAATTGTACGTTGTGGAACATAGCAGAGGTCTCCACGAAAACGTTTAATTTTTCTTAAAGCGAGTATCATTTCTGCCAGTCAGTCGTCTGGTGACGAACTTACACTTTGATCTGTAAAATGTGAAAAGCTGCGACTAGGCTTCAAGTCAGATGAGCTCATAACTACAAAGCGGGACCGAAATACTCAGGCTACGAGTCAACTTTCGGTAGAATTTGCTTATAGAACCCAATCAAGGAGAATACTGTTCAAGTTAAGGGGAAGCTGACATTACAGTTCTGGAGCCAATAAGCCTTAGATTCATAACTTGCCCATTCATGCCGAGTGCCAATGATTTTTACTACATTGAATATTATTACTCTTGAAGTTGTTTTAATTTTAACGGGCTTAAATTCACTTGTCAACGTCTGGTAACGGATGCGATACGTGAGGTACTTGCTACAGTTTACCCATTCATGTGTTTTTGTATTCAACAAACATTCATTCAAACTCGTATATACCAAGCAACGAAAAAAGTTAGTTGGTTTTCTCCGTAACGTAAAGTCCTGCACGAGTACATGTGGAATTTTTTATACTCATAGTAATATTCGTTTAGTGTGAAGGTGGGAATACTGGTGAAGTATGGAAAGTTAATTAGAGTTCCTAGGCTTAGAGAATGTATTCGTAGTGCAAATCCGCACCACTATGTGCGAGTTACCAGCCACTTCCAAAGTTACTCTATTAAGTGCGAGTTATCAACCTCTTGCAAAGTCGCCTCACTTGCTGCGAGTTACCAACCACTTGCTAATGACCACTCGCAAAGCCAGTCCGCTTGGTGCGATATTGATTAAATAATTTCAACGTCTTGAGAAGGAACTATTCTACTTGACAATCCAACGCTGTTCGCTATAGTGCTAATTTCAGGAGCCCATTCGGGGCCCCTCGCATTTGTGATGAGCCCGAGTGCCTGAGTCAAACTTTGAAACACTTCGTTGTTAACCCGTACATTAACTGAAAGAAATCCTGCTTCCGATAGAACTTTGAGGTAGCGTTTGCATCTCAAGTTTTATGCTCAATAATGTTGAGGGCTGGGGATTGTCGTGACCAGATGAGATGCTCAACTTCATTGAAATATTCCTTGTGCCATTCTTTAACAATTCTAGCTTTATGGAAGGGCCACTCCAAATGATTCGAAACATTTGTTTAAGCAGAACGTTCCTATTGCAACAGTACGCTCCTGAGCAGTACCCTACTCTCGCAACAGTACGCCCTTAAGTCGTACGCTTCTATCAAAATAGTATGTTCCTATCGCAACAGTACGCCCCTAAGCCCTACGCTCCTATCGCTAAATTCTGTCCTTGAGCTGTTACAGAGTAAAATAGGGCCGGTATTTCAGAATTAATTTTCATCAAATTTTTTCTAGATCTAAACCCCAGAGGGTGTTGGGGAAACGGATTGTTACGAGCTAAATCTTGAGGTGTAGGTCCTCCTTGGGATTTTAGTAACTTTCTTCGCCTCGACTCAATATATTTAACATAATACCCGTTGTGTATTTATTTACATATTTATATATATGTTTGAAGTCTGCTTCTGAAGGAATAAAATAGAGCAAAACTAACTTTTCAGTTATTATATAAAAAACAATACTGAAACAACCACTGCTTTTCATATTCAGTCAGTTGGTAGTATGGAAACAATTTATTTCCGGTCGACCGAGGAAAATAGCACAAATTTGAAGAATTTATGAACTTGTAAATAGGATACTGTATATTAGTATAAGTGGCGAAGAATTTTTTAACAAAATATTGACGAAAGTTAGTGAAACATTAATATGTGCAAATTTTCGACTCAGCTTAAATGGAAACTCCTGAGGAAAGAAAAAGAAGACTTTATAGAGAACGCAAATGAAGAGCTTGAGCAGCGCTCTCCCTGCAACAGCGAGAGGATGTCAGGCAGCAAAGAATACATATATATATATATTCCAGTTATTCTCCAGAGATGATTTACTCTATTTGAACTCAATCAAGAGATTTATATTCAGTAGGTGTTCAAAAAAATTAATGTGTTCATTAAAACCCGTTATTTTTAACGGGCTTACATACTAGTAAGTTATTGATTACAGTGCTGGTGGCTATACTTCCTTGAATGAACTATTTTGAGTAGTATTTGTGACTAGTTCGGTAGAACTTGCCACGGGCCTCATTAGTTTAATTTTGTTAGTTGCTAGTTAACTACATATCTAATTTAGTAATGTTGCTATGTAGGCCCGATCTATGCTGTTTGTATTTGGCTTCGCTTAACACGAGAGAGACGAGCTCGCGGTGCTGCCGTCCTTGTACACCTTCGTCTCCTTTTTTAACGATCCGAATTTTTCTTTGAGTTCCATCTTGGTGAGATGTTTTATGTCCTTGAAAATACTACCAGTAATGAGACTTATAAACCCTTGTTTACATTCTAAGAAAATTGCCGAGAGAACTCATTTTACCTGGTCGCTTGAAGGTTTGCGTTAGTCCTCTCGAGCAAATCAAACTTGAAGCGAAATACGTTCTATGGATGAGCACATTATTAATTTCTTGGACTTAGAGGGTGTCCTTGAAAAATGTATCCACTGATTTTAAATATTAATATTGTGTGCTTACGATACAATCCACAGATCTGATTTAGCTATAAAATGTGGGTAAATAATTTGGACGCTTTTTGTTCTTGTCATTCATTTCTTACTCGTATTATTTTATTATATAAAATAATTTGATAGCGTTCATGTACTTGCTATTTAGCAAGGAGGCAAGAGCGGTTATTTTTAAGGCGAGGTATTAGGGGGTATCCTAATATTGGTTAATTGATGTTAAATTGCGTAACAACATTAGTTCAAGAATATTATTAATGAATTATTATTAAGTTCGATCAATCAGGAATCGTAATGAGATGAGGATCTTCAATGCCTTTCTCAGCTTTTACGCATTCAAAGGTACGAGTCGACAGGAAGTTTCTGTATTGTACTTTAAAATAAAATTGCCTGACATCACAACATTCAAGACGTGTCAGTCTGCACCACAAAGTCGTAATAAAATGACGTAAGGAACGAGGCTGAGAGGTCGAAACTCTAAATCTATTAAGTCGTATGACTCAAGGAATTACATCGCAATGGCTAAATTCCTCAAACACGAGAAATACTTACGAGATTCAATTCTGTCACGGTAGCAAACATTAATGATATATTCGATTCGTAGCTACTCTCGGGCACAAAAGCAGTATTGCACAAGCAACGCAGTATTGAGCTCAAAAACGAAGAGTAACAAAAAAACAAATTCGATAATTCACAAGTATAATAAATCCTAGCTACATTAAGAAAATACAAAAGACTATATGTTACGGGGATAATTAACTTTAGAGGATGCGTAGATGTCGATGAATGTACAGCACTAAATAGATACACAATTACTCGTTTACGCCGGACTCCAGCGATTGTCTGTCGGAGTACGTGTGACTCGGATGTCAGGGGGCTTAGCGCTGACGTGACGCCTTGTGGGAACGCTTGTGGGTGCTGCGCAGAGCATAACTGCCGATCTTTCTCTTGGCGTTCTCAAGGCAATGTTGAATATAGATAAGGTGGTCTTCTGGTATCTCACGCCTAATCAGGTGTGGATAGCGACTACTCGAAGTTGTAAATTTTTGAAGTGATAGGCGATCTTCTTTCGATGTTTGCTTCGTCTGATGTTGATGTTGATTTATATAGGTGAATGCTGGATGTTTCCGAGGCTGTCTTATATTTAACGCCTCCGTTGATGAAGGTGGAGCCTGGAGGCTTGATGAAATAGATGTCTTCCCATCTTGATGGCGGTTGCTGTCACAGTTGAAGTAGGCGATGAGGGCAGTGAGGGTAGAGGGAGACTGTGCACTGTACCGCGTGGCTGTGCACTGTGCACCATTTTTGTACTGCTCACCTCCAGAACGAACCTGGATGATACTTATATTGTCGACGCCATGAGGGTAGTGTGGGTGTTCCTTTGACTCCACATTAGGAATTCCGCAATTTAAATAGAAAATAGAAGTAGTTATCCTACTGAAGACAGTATAAAATATTTCTTAATAATATAAATAACAATTGTCGTATGCATAGCACCAGAATACGCCCATTTGGGGAAATTTTGAGGATGAATTCATGGCGGAGAGGAGAAGTCTTGTCACTAGAGCTTCGACCAAACCATGTTTTCGGAGAGAAGCCTAATGCTATGTCTGCTTAAATCACGGAGCGCGGGATGTGAAGCTTATAGAAGGTGGCAACAATTTTGTTGTAGTCAGTCCGGAGGAATTTTGAATGTTGCGTCCGACGAAATAACTTGCCCCTGTTTTCATATACATATTTCTTTCTCCTAACTTCCTCGTCCAGTCGCGAAAGGGTCACTAACGCGATGTGAATGTCGTCAGATTTGCGGCCTGTGTCGTATAACTGCACAGTAATATTTCTACTGCTCTTTAATTTTTTTGATTAAAACTATGAGGTTTAAATGCAGTGTATGATTTTGCAGGTACTATTCAATCCTCCGTACGCCTCGCTGCCCAAGACGGCCGCTGCCCGCACCGCCCGGCCGTTCGACGTGAGCAAGCGCATGCCTCTACTGTCGCAGTCGTCCCTCAATTCCGAGGGGGAGAACACTGAGGTTTGAACTGAGCTCTCTTCCTCCTAATGTATCTAATTTATGCACTCAGTCTTAGGCTGGTGGTCTCAATGACAGCTCCTTGAGATACAAATTGTATGATGTGCACAATGTTCAAGGCAGTGATGATATTAGTATTTAATTTGACTTATGAGATTACTTATGCAAATTGTATTTTTATTTGTTAGAATAAGGGACCCCCAGGATCCATATTGTAAAGTGTAGAATTCGAGACACTCACTTTTTTTTCATTTATTAACCCAAGCTTTCGCTCGCTTAAGCAGCACTCGTTACCAAGGGAACAAACAACGAAAAAAACAGCGTGTTTAAAATGTTCTTCATTTCGGCATGGCCGATTCACGGATGCGGAGGTCACGCGTCCAAAGTTTTCGTTGTTTGATTCGGATCGTCGTTTTAAAGTGCTCTCGCTTATTTATAGATTGCCACTTCATTCCGACATTTATGTTATTAATTCACCTCTTAGTTACTAGTTCACCTCTTAAACACATTATTCCCCTTAGATTCAATCGTAATTTCGTATTATTGCGTTCAACAGTTTGCACATAACTTAGCGTATATGCTAGCTCATACTCAAGTGCAATTTAAAATATTGGAAACCTTGTATATGTTATATCACTAGTAGACGCTCACCGCCGAAAATGGCAGGATAACTGATGTTAAATTTTTAAGATACTCTTTTATTGATGATACCTCTAATATTAAAGTATGTTATTTTCAAGATCATTGATACGGACAGCCTTACCTGACAGTCTCGCCATTTGTTTAGGAATACAGACTCGAGAATTTTCTCCCATCTAAATCCTTAAGAGCGTGAAAGACCAAACCATTTAAGCAATAACTGTATATAGCGGGAAGAGTGAATATTATGATCTATCTACTTAGTATCTATCTAGTATAATACTAAAACTCTGGTGGTCCTGCTTGTTAACTTGCTTGAAACCGTGCACACGTTTGTCTGTCGGATCTGAGATATTTCGAAATTTATACTCTTCGTTTAATCCTGTATTGTGGATACCGACTTAACTGCATAGGATATATTTCTGGATACGGTTTGAATTTGATAAACTTTATTTGACCCAACGGGTCACGGGTTGTCGAGTACACTACTAAAACTCTGGTCGTCTTGTTTGTTTGCTTGCTTGTTTGCTTGAAACCGTGCACAGAAGAGAAAATATACGCTTATGTCATGTAAAAGAAAGAGATTTAAGTCGAGCAAGTTAGTAAAGTGGATACGGGGATGGGAAAGAAAGCAGAATCGTTTGTCTATCGGCTCTGAGATATTCGAAATTTATACTCTCCGTTTATTAATCCGACTGCATGTACCGACTTAACTGCATAGGATACATTTCTGGATACGATTTGACTGTAAGAGTAGATTTTTCGTGGAGAATTTTTAGTCTTCTTGAAGATCTCATTGGAAGATTTTTTAAATACTTCAAGTTGTACAAAGAGTGTTGTAATTAAAAGAGCGTTGTCCTAATATAAATTTCATTAACCAATTTATTAGCAATTCATGTTTTAAATTTTATTTGACCCAACGGGTCACGGGTTGTCTAGTTATATATATAACTCTCCGTCTTTTCGATGCAGGACAGCGGCGACCGCAACGGCCGCAACGTGTCCAGCCACAACTGGTCGAGGTCGTCCAGCGGCGTGTTGAGCGAAGCTGACTCCGCTGTCGCATCCATTGCTGACGGTCAAGATTCGGCCTCAGCTTCTTCCCATGAGTCAGCAAATAGTTGTCTCAGACAGGTTAGTTTTTCTGCCAATTTTTCTAATTCCTTGGAAAAATTGAGACGATTTAAGAGTTTTGAACTCACAGTGAGCTAGCTCACTGAATCTAAACGAAGAACGTTAAAGACCCAGAATCCCAATTGATGGAAAAACATTAAATACCTTTTGTAAAAAGTTGAGCTGGCAGGAGGCTTAGATGCAGCGAAGAAAATTAATGTCCATAAATGCAGTGACTATAATACGCCGTCTTTTCGTAGAAAGGTGACATTCTTGCTAGGGTAATAGCAGAGCTCGGTTTGTGTCTCCGCCTTCGTGTTCACAAATTAACCTGGACGTTCATGCTCTTATTTCCTATCCAAGTTCATGATCTCTTATCGAATTTCATTTCTGTGACCTCTACCATCACCACATTGAGCATAGGAGTTTTGACAGTGACCGTGAACGTTGCTATTACTAACATCTTGTGTTTGTGATGTGTGGTAACAGAGCGGCGACGGCTGCCCGCCTGCCAGCGTCCGTCAGAGGTCTCCCGGACCTTACGTCCTGCACGGCCAGCGCCCCGCCAAAGTGGTGGGTGCCCTTCGCCTTGTGCGCATATTTTGCTGCTCACGAGAAGGCAGCCTGACGGTTGCTAGTGTATATTGTGTGTTGTACTAAGTGTACTATTGATGGTCCGACGAAGTAAGAACTCGTGCATCTTCAGTGTTGACCCTAAATAAACGCCCAAGCTTTCAGTCTGTATACAAATTTGAAAACTGATGTGTGTTTTTACGGCACATCGTCTGCTTGGTGCGGAAATGATGGCGAGAGCATAGGGCAATCCAGCGTTTATGCGGAAAAAAATAATGTCTTTGTTCCAAGGATGTTACAGGTTATATCTGTAGCGATGATGAAGAAGCCTGTCAAGTGCTTCCAATATCATTTTCAGCCGTTAACAAGAGTTGTAAAAATTTCGACTAATACCGTAGCTTAATGATGATATAACACATTATCTAGTAACAGTATTGATACTTTTTATGCACAAGTATGACATGTATTTAATTAGTGTTAGTGTTTTTTTATTGTTGGTGTCTTGAGGAATTCCGGACAGTAGTTCTCGACATGTAAAACTATATCTATGTGCTAATTCAAAATACAATTGAACATATTTAATTCGTGATACTATATCTACTATATTATGTGAATAATTTCAGTTTGGCTCCGAATTATTATCATAAGCAAGCTGGAATAGAAGTAACAAAATTGCATCTTTGTTCTCGAATAGGATGTGCACGATCAGTGTTGACTGGTCACATGAATATGTGACCGCGGATCTCAGATAGAAAATTGAACCATGCTCTTCCAGGGAATGTAACTTAGATGCTGGACAGTAACTCTCTAACGAAATGAATAAATAAATACCCCTGTGTACGAAACATTTGTCATGCTTTTAGGACGCCTGAACGAAAATTTACAGGTAGAGATCAAATTATTTGTATAAACTCCCGATACCCGTGTGATGGGTAAATTTTTGATATTGCTTAGCATACGTATGGGAATACAAAATTTAATTTTCTGCAAACTTAACTCACTCAAACTTCATAGAATCTTGTAAGAAAATTAGACAAGATATGAAAATACAACTGTTCTAGTATATGAAATCTCGTTTCAAAGACATACTTCTTTTAAGTGTGGGAAATTTCCATTTTTATTTTATGTTGGAAGCATTCTAAGAGATTCATCATTCAGTGATTATTCAGTGAACCTCCGGCATAGAAATTTATGTCGCACAAAAAAAGTAAAGGTTCTCAGTCACGCAAAGGACACGATGGGGAAGACGGAGTTTAACTTAGGCGTACGGTGGAGAATTTAATGACTTAATTAAGTCAAGAAATAGTTACTCCACTATTTCAGGGCGCTTAGCTGTCTTTAGATGTATTGTATCATCAATTAAAAAAAATTGAAACAATTAGACACGACAGATATCTTCCATGGAGACTGAAGAAAATCTAAAGTTTCTCCAGAAATATTTCAAAGTAGGGTTGCGTTGTCCACAATTACTCAGAGTGATGGCTGAAGCAAGTATCGTTCAAGTTCATTCTTGATTTATTACTGAATACTCTGATTTATATTTATTGTTCTTGTGAATAATCGAACTTGTTCTGTTACTATTCGTTTCTGAGCTCAATACTGCGTTACTTGTGCAGAATGTGTGCGAAGGCTATGTTGCTGTCCGCTCTGATCCCAGCCTTCACAGTCCTCACCTCTCGAACGCCGATGGAGCTGCCCCTCTTCATTTTATCCCCACGAAGCCCCTCCAAATTTCCACTGGGTGTCCCAACTCAGCTGAGTCAGATCAGTTGCGTACCCACCCAGGCTACGCGCGCCGATCTAGCTCCAGCCTTCTATTCAACAACAAAAATAACAATTTTACTAGTCCTCCTCATTCAAACGCTTCCTCTCCTCTACCAGCTTACTCTCGTCATAGTTTTACTCCTCCTGGTCAAGTGAAACACTCTCTGCCCTCCGCTGATACTCCAGTAGGGCCAGATTTGGACGAACTGCGGTATGCAGCCGCCGCGTTCAACAGTGACTATAGTCGGCTCAACACATCTGAAAGCGTAAACGACCAACCAATGGCCAAGCAACGACCATCTTCAATACCTCCCATTTTGAGTCTTGAAAAATCTGTCATGAAGAATGACTTGTCAGATGTTACCTGTAATGCAGCTAGCGCTTATAGTGTTGTTGGGAAGAGAAAGAACGTTGTACAACCTGTATCATCTAGTCAAGGATACGTTACTCTTAGTAATCAAGTACCACGCCCAAAATTCCCTTCATTTCTGGGGTATAGCCAAGCCACTACGTCTGCAAAAAATGAGGTACAAGAAAATTCTTCCAATGATGATAGTTTTCCTTATCTTTTAAATTCTTCTCTAACTCTGCCGAGCAGCTTAGATGCATCGGCTAACTACTGCACCCTAGAAGACCTGGAGTCTCTTCCTGGCATATGCCAGAAAGATCATAAGAATGGGAAAGCACCAGATGCTGATACTGCAGCCATGCGCAACAGTAGCCCGAAACTGGACTCCGGACAGGGCAGTGTTGCGTCGGACGGCCAGGAACAAAATTTAACCTCTTCGAATGACCGATGGGCCTTTAGTAACCCAAGACCTCGCCAGCTTGATTTTGCTGAAGAAGTCAGATTTGTTGCTTCGGCTCCCATTGAAAATCATAGAGGCCGCAAATGCTCTCAAAAAGACAGTGATGAATTACATTTGCCAAATGGTAGGCCTAACACTTCGGATGGAGTTGCTGGAAGATCTCACCACCTATCACATTCGCCTCCGTCGATGTGGATTACTGGAGCACCGTCTTTGTCGAAACAAAGTTCAGGTTATGTTAGCCAAGAGGCCCTCTCTACAGAACCTCTTGTTATATCACCCAAGCGTTTGTTTGCTCATTCACAGGAAGGAAAATCTTCCAAGTCCATTCCTCAAGAAGTATCGTTCGTTTAAGTTCTTTTAAGTCGTCGTTCTACTTCAAATTTACTGATGATTGATCAGTAGTGACTTATTTGTTGTAAATTATTCGTAACAAGATGTATTGCCAGTGATATTTTTCCCTTAAATACAATAGATGGTGCTTGGTCGACTTCAATTGTATGTACAAATGTAAATCGTGCTTACAATGCTCATGAGCTGTAGGAGTGTCACGTGCGTTCCCATGGCCGTAAATTTGCTTGAACTCTACGGAAAGCCATGTCATATGAAATAACTTATATCTTGTGTCTTCTATCTATTGTACATATTCGTATAGTTTATGCAGAGATCACTCTATTGTATAGTCTTTAGCTCGTAATGCTTCTTGGCATTTATCTACTGTTGAATCTCGTTACCTCGTAAAGAGTAGACGTACGCTAAGAAGAATCTCTTTTAATCTCGAATCTCATGAATTTTCGAGTCAAGCCTATTTTTGGGCCTTATTTTGGGCGCAACTGGTTAATAACCTGAAACGCTATTTTTTAAGTGCATTGTAATTAGTTGTGCTTTCAAGCACATCATTGCCGAGACGCTAGCTTATTGTTTTAGTTTTCGTTACGTGAACCGAGTGCTATTTACTATTTGCGTGACAAGCGAAGGTTTAGCTTTATTATACATAAGTTATCGAAAAATTACAATCAAATATGCGGTTAGAAATTCACCTTAATTCTGATCAATGAGCTTCAGAGTCAATTTGTTAGTATATCGTACTTGAGTGCACTTCAAGTATTATTTTGTTTGCCTGTGTTCTCCGTATCTTATTAAAACAGGTTCCAGGAAGCTTATTCATTGTTTGAGAGTGTAGACTGACTCAAATATGGAATCCGCGATAGCGTAAAATTAGGATCCCGAGTGCATGGTGTGACAGGTACTTGAGAACAAAGCAACATCTGCTTAAAAGAGACTGGAGCATTTAGTGAGTTATGAATCTCATGTACA
Organism: Orchestia grillus; assembly: GCA_014899125.1. Lineage (NCBI taxonomy): Eukaryota > Metazoa > Arthropoda > Malacostraca > Amphipoda > Talitridae > Orchestia > Orchestia grillus. Next base: position 2,128 of record VOMN01049032.1, on the reverse strand, counting down.
CGTAAACGCTGGCCAAATATATTTCATCAGTCAATATAACCAACATTTGCTGCAATAGCGGCCTCTAAATGATTTCGGAATCGTTTGCAGGAAATATCGAGATGAGTTCTGAGAACGTGTGTCATAGTATCCACAATAGCTGACTCCGAGAGCCGTCACAGTGTTATTTGGGTTATTTGAGACCCTTTCAACTACGGGCTGGATGTATTAGTCCAAGAGTTGACGTCAGGTGAACTGGAAGGCCATAGGTTTTTATTCGAGAATAAGCAGAGTACACATTCTTGGCTGCGTCGGATATTTCAACTTGCTCCAAAGGCTCTTGGCTCGGGTCACTCTATTCTCCTGAGTTTTCTCGGACATGGACTTATCTTTCCTCATGACGTTCGACTGTTAACGGAGGTCGTTATGAATCACTCATCGGATAGTGGCCTCGTCATCCTGCACCTCTTGACCAAGTGCTTTCGTGAACTTTTCAGGGACATCTTCAGTAGCATCAGCTCAAACCAAATAGATGGGATTCGGGTGTCCTGGTCCTGTTCAAGCGCTGGTAATGTAGTTTATTGAGGGACACGTTTTCCTCATCAGCACTATGGGGTCGAGTTATCTCCAAATTTTCACGAACAGCCGGGTGACTTCGGGAAGGCAGCGATCTTAGAATCGTAGTATCCTGTAGCCAAGAAGACGATGATAGCATGCTTCTCATTTCCTTGATTAGCTTAGTTTCTGCCATGTTTACCTGCATCGAAAAAGGGTTTTACAACGCACAGGATGCTGCGTCACTTAGAATGTGTGCTCTCAAATACCTGGCACGCCCTCTACATTTCCGGTGGAGCGTGGCTGCACGATACTGTATGGATTACAAGTTCGCCTGCGTGTCAAGCTATGTCTCCAAGTTGCCATTTACATTTTAGAGCGTTACGTTCCATTTGTATGAATAAAAAAAGGAGTTTACTCGCTTCAACGTGATTTTGACTGATTTATCCTGAGTGTTATCTCGAAGTAGGAACTGCTGGTCCTCTTTGCTCACTATTGTGGGCGAAGTTTGTTTTGTTTCCAATAGATAATTCCATAAATAGTGCTTCAAATCCGTTATGTACTTTTCTGACTAAATTTGCAAGAGTAACTATGGGACGTCTGACTTTACTGGATATTCCAAAGGCCAGTGAAGTTTTTAGAACGACAAATTATATTTCCAAAAAACATGGGTGCACATCGTTGTTTTTCGGGACGATGGGCTGTTCAATCGAGTAGGTACTGATTGTCACTTGTACTTGTGTCGAAATAGCTAATTACGTATTTTTGTGTAGATAATCTGTAATGAAATGCGGAAGCATTTGCTTTATACTCGCGTGGCCGGCACTTCTTCAAACTAAGCTTCGTTGTGAAACTCAGCTAGAATGAAGGTACGCCAGGGTGAAAACCACAAAAACTGCCGACAGAGCGAAATAATTACGGAGCCTACTAGCACTTTTTATTGAAGTCAATCACGACAATTCGTTTTTCCCAGTTGAGTGGTGTTAAAAATTCTATGGTTTTTAATATATTCACTTTTGTAAATTTTAAAAGTGATAGTTTATTCAAAGAATCATTTAAATTATACAAATTAAAACCTATTAATCACTGTTACACATAAGTGGTGTGGCAAAAAAAGACTTCATTGGAACAAATCACCAGTCAAGGCTTGGTTTTAGGCGCAAGCATAGATGAGGTATGGACATCTCGCGCAACAGCCGGAGCCAGCTGTTGAAGTTGTGTTTAACGTGCTTCAGTCGCTGACGACTGCGAGATGAAAACATCAACCGCTCGCTAAGCACCCTAAACATATAGGGTGGTTGAAAACGAAGCCCAAGTTTGAATTGATACATCTGAAAAAATACAAACGTTCTGATTTTTTTGAAATACCATTGTGTTCGTCTAATTTTTGTACATAATTAGTGAAAATGAAAAGTACATTCATTAGTATTCATGCAATTGTGATTATAGTCAACAGTATCAAAAGTATGCTTGCGCACAATCATAAAATTATATTTTTTTGTGGACCTTATCGCAACGAGACGAAAAATTAAAGAAAGAGAAGATGCATATATGCAGAGCTGGGCAGCGCTACTTTGAAATTTAGCGGCCGCTA
>VOMN01049018.1:0-24995 GCA_014899125.1 Orchestia grillus | reverse complement strand
TATTTAATTCTCATTTAACGATGCAATGTGCATGCTACACTTCCATGAAATTCTCCGCTCGAATGCAAAGGTGGTGGCGGAGGTGGAAATGACATAATCGCGTGCAGATGGTTCCTAGCCAAAATCTAACTCCGACTTCTTTGCAAAATAATTAAAAATAATTTTCTAGTGACATACTTTTAGCAAAATCAAAATAATGTAGAATGCCGTCCTTAAATAACGTTTTAATTTTTAGAACACCTTGATGGTGAATTAAATTCAAGAATTTTAGAATTACGTTAACGATCTCATATTACTAACTTAACTTCAAAATCGCCTGCCTAGGAATGTACATGCTACCTCATGCTACATTTTACCATCCATTTATGTGGCATTTAAAAATAAATTGATTGTACCTTATGTCAACTCTCTTAGGTTGAGTTTTCTTATCTTTTCGTATTGTACTTTGTCAAGTTCTTACGTAGCCTGACTATTGGTACAATAAAAATGATTTAGAAACATAAAAGCAAATTTTAATACAATTTTAATTTATAATTACAAATTTTAATCTATCAAGTTAAGCTAAAATTGAATTATTAGGATAGGATTGTTTGAAAAACATTATTGGTTTACATTTTTTCTCATTCTATATACATGCCATTTTCTATTCAAATGTTTCGTACGTCCGACAGAATTGTTATCGTGTTAAACATAATTACTGTTGAGCTACTTTTATAAAAAGATGGATTGATGCGGTGCACGAGCCGCTCGGTGCTGCCTGAACAGAGCAGAAAAAGGGTTATGGTTAGAATTTGACATGACCGGCACATGTGCGTAAAAGAATCAAATGAGAGGGTTCTATATAATAAAAAACTTCAGGCTGATTATGTTTTGCACTGCTCTGTAAAAGAGGGCTTGTGGTGCAAACCCCAGCTTTGGAGTTTGACGTATTGAACATTTTTCTTCCTACAAGACAGATTTTTTTAGTTGCGACTAAATGCTTCGATGAGAAGTTTGTTATGTTCCCTTGACAAGACTTTTTATGGCTGATAGAACGCAACCTGCAAAAAGAAGAGCAAGTTAATATTTATTTTTATAAATGCTTTTCCTCGGGAGGCAAAGGATTGGCAATAAGATTAGGTTTGCCTTGCATATGCTATAAGGGCTAGTGACAGCAGGGAGGGAAAGAGGTCTGTAAAGTTACCTTAGCTATAGATAGACTATTGTGACTGCTAATTTATGGGCCCACTTTGCTGTTTTCTTGCCTTATTGCTAATAATTTTTCATGTTTTCTCCTACTTTCATCTTAATTGCTGGTTTCTATGCATTGGGATTCCTGTGTGGGAACTCACCTGTGCATTATTCCACATTCCCTATTGTCAATGACAACTGGTCCTTTTTTTTTGCTTTCTTGAGATTGCCTCTAGTATAGCTGGAGAGCCTAAAAATTATAATAAAATCTTTTAAAATATTGCTAACTACTATCTATTAATGTTGTCTGCAAGTCACTTCTAGTAGTCAAACCAGTTTGTTTAAAATTAAACTAAGCATTTCATATTTGGTTATGAACTCATCCAACAATATTTTACTATAATAGCTAATGTTATGTAAAGAATAATTATTATTGTTTAATTTTATTAAAGAATATTAACATGCTAAGGTATTTATTTATTTTTTGTTCATTTTAGAAACAGGTAGTTATTTTTGTATGATATAATCATGTATAAAATTTACATCTTAACAATTAGTTAATAATTGAATGATGAAAAAAGTTGAAAAAATTCTACATGTATTGTAGACCTAATTACTAAGGTCAACCTGGTGGATTCAAGTGGGAATTCATTGAGAGTTGAGACACTATAAAAATTTGAGTTCAAAAATGTTGTTCTGCTGGCTAGGTTTACCCTAGAATAATTTGAATACAATATGTGTTCATATGAAAGATATTTTTGAGTATTCCTAAAAATGTTATTTGTAGGGCCTCCCTATTTTGTGGACGGAGCTGACTGCTGAGTGCTGACCTTATTTGTATTAGGTAGTGTGGTAATGCATTGCTTACATCTTTTATAGGTTATTGTTTTACTTTAGAACTGCCAACATAAAAATTCTGGCCACAGTTTTGCATTTCTTGCATTCAGAAGCAGGAATGATCAAAGTAAAACTTCCAATAAAATCATTGCTTATTTTTTACATGAGGACTACTATCACAGAAATGTACTGCATGTCAATTGTCTAATGTGCTTTGATGTACTGATTACAAATTTGAACATAAAACCAAGCTCAAATCATATTTTTATACCTGAATGATTTTATAAAAAAGATGTTATTGGTTGAAAGTTCTCAGGAACTCATTCAATCATTCTGTAACATAACCTAATTGAATGAAGAGAAAACTAATACAATGTAAAACAGCATTATTCAAGCCATCAGTTCTGTTAAAATTTTAAAGCAACCTGTGAAGAATTTTTGTAAATTTAAGTTTTAAAGTTTTTAATTCTTGCAAATGAGCAGTTACTTGTATATCTATTTATATTGATATATAAAAAAAATGTACGCATATGAATGCAACATGCAAAAATTTGAAAGCAATTGTTTTTTTTTTTGAGATTTAAGATCTTGAATGAAAAATATTCATATTTTAATTTCTATTGGTAATAATTTCACCACTTGTCTAAATTTCTCACAAGATAAAATATTGCCTTTTTTGAACTAACCTGCTAGGTGATCTTTCATAGCAACCCACTCTCATTTGCGTGCTGTTCCTATTTGTTTATTCATTTAAATTTTTTTAAATATATTTGGTGTTTCTGTGGGACATAAAATAAGTAAACCAACTAGAACAGTCAGGCTCTTCAGGTTCAGATTTCATATATTTCTGCTTCTTTGCTTTGACACAGTTCATAAGAATATTTTAAACATTTATATTAGGGAAGAATTTTTAAAATGCTTCTTCTAAAAAGAATAAACTTGATGTTTGTAAAGAGATAGCCTATTAAGGTTGCCTGAAGTGCTTTCAAGTTATTCAAGTTTATTTTAATGAACTGCTTCTTAATCTCTTGGATCCAACAATTGAATTGTAAACTTTTCACCAAATGCTAAGCTAAAACTACTCATGAAGGTAGAATTAAAATGTTTTGCACCCCAGCACTGAGTTGGCTATTATTGTTCTATTCTCATATCAAATGGTTAGGTCAGATGTTGTACATCCAAAATATACAGAACAAGCACTAAATTTTGTTTGCTGTGAAAAAATTATTGTGGTCACTAGAAATGCCACCAGTACTACAGGGTTAATTGGATCTCAGCATCAGACACTTTTAGCAGAGTAAAACAGTTGGTAATATTTTACTTTTGTAATTTGCTCATGGAGATTTCACCCACAGTTCTGAACCTTAATATCTCCTGTCATCCACCATCAAATGTTGATTCATGTAATTGATTTTTTCTGATCAGTTAACTCAGCATCCATTCATATTGTTTGTGTACATTTAATATGTATAGTTTTTATGAGGTACATTTTTTCTTACAGGTTAAGGATACTTGCAAAGTTTGTTACTTTCTCTATTGACTGTAGGAGAGCATCAACACAGTCATGAGTGAGACAGGCGCAGTCGTGGAGAAGAGTCTCCGCTCAGTGTTTGGTAAGTTGTGTGTTTTGTGTCCTTCACATATTGTATAATGGATGGAACTTTTTTGTATTATATGCCATATGCTTTCAGAGTAATAATTTTGTTTGATTTTATCAGATGAAATATATTTTAAATGCATACTTCTCTCATTGATTTGGTTGCTTCATGACATGCATATACAAAAGAACAGCTTGTTCAAAAATATTAATGTGATTGATTTAATGTTTTCAATGCGATCAAGCTTCTGTTGTAGCATATGTGCTATTACTGCAGCTGCTGCTACTTTTTTTTGTGTTCTAAATCTAATAAATGTTTCATTACAGTGGGCAATATTCCGTATGAAGCTACGGAAGAAAAACTGAAAGATATCTTCAACCAAGTTGGACCTGTTGTTTCATTCAAGTGAGTTAAATTCCTTCCTTCCTGTGAAGATTGTAGATTTTGTTAGCAGTAGCTAACCAGAATCCAAACTGTAGTTCCCAATGACTTCTGCTACATCCATGGTTTCCATGGTTAGGAAAGGTACTATCTGTTGAATATCCATTGCTACAAAGCTTACTAATTCTTGCCCAAAAAACTTGTATACCTTCTTACTTTGAGTGAACTCCTGATATTTAGTTACTATTGCCTCATTTTTGTGAGCTGATCTTTTTTTTTCTTTACTTGATTTTGTGACATATTGTTGAGATGTTAATATTCAGTGTTTTGACTGGATGTGTTGCAGTTCTTTATCATGATAATAAAAATATATTAGAAGAATGTTTTGAACCATTAAAATGATGTATGAGACAAATAATGAGTTTAATTCTCTAATTCTGCAACTTTTTTTTTTCCTTAGGTTAATGCATGACCGAGAATCTGGCAAGCCAAGAGGTTATGGTTTCTGCGAATACAAAGACCAAGAGACTGCGCTGTCTGCCATGCGCAACCTCAATGGCTTTGAAATTGGCGGGCGCCCACTGAGAGTTGACAATGCTTGTACTGAGAAAAGCAGGATGGAAATGCAGAGTGAGTTCGAGAAATGGTATTATCACTGGAGCAGCTCTCAGCTGAACGCATGGATGACTGACTGATAGTGTAGACTAACAAAGTTTACACAGTTCTTAGGCTAAATATATTTAGATCTTAAAGCAGTCCTTGTTGCAAAGATAATTTTAAAGTATTTGCTCTTATTGAATTTTGCTATGCAGTCTGTTCCAAAATCTTTAGAATATTTCAGTAGGTTGAAAGTGTGGTTTGTTAGGCTCTTTTGCAAGAAGAATATAGCTATCCATGACATTTTTTACTTTCTTTTGAGTATATAAGATGAAGTTAGTGCATATTGTTGCTATTTCTTCTGTGAGGAACAAGCATTGATTCTTGTGTTCAACAAAAGTATTTTCAAGGAAACGTTGCTTTTTGTATGTAATGGAAATGTGTGAGGTTTAAGTTTAGCTAACAAGGAGTGGTTTTATTATACGTTGAAAGTAACTTTCTAATCAATATTTGCTTAAATTACACACACTAAGTTGAGTTTAAGAATAGATACAATCATTCTCTGTGACGAAATTCTTAATTATTCTGCAATTTTACCTTAGTTAAACAGTATTATTGATACCTCCAGACTGGAGCACTCATTCACTGCATATCATCCTAGGATGGTGATGCTTGTCTTAAAATTATTTAATGAGTTTATTTTGCCAGGTCTGATGATGGGGCCTGTTGTTGAGAGCCCCTATGGGCCTGATGTGGAGCCCAGCCAGGCTCCGGAGGCCATCAGCAATGCGGTGGCCTCACTGCCTCCAGAGCAAATGTTCGAGCTCATGCGGCAGATGCAGGCGAGTGATGTGTGACTGGGGGCCTGGAGTATCAGCCCCAGTGTCGGGCCACCTAACTGGGCCTGTCTTTGAATGTTTGCTCAGTGTCGGGCCACCTAACTGGGCCTGTCTTTGAATGTTCGCTCAGTGTTGGGCCACCTAACTGGGCCTGTCTTTGAATGTTTGCTCAGTGTCGGGCCACCTAACTGGGCCTGTCTTTGAATGTTCGCTCAGTGTTGGGCCACCTAACTGGGCCTGTCTTTGAATGTTTGCTCAGTGTCGGGCCACCTAACTGGGCCTGTCTTTGAATGTTCGCTCAGTGTTGGGCCACCTAACTGGGCCTGTCTTTGAATGTTTGCTCAGTGTCGGGCCACCTAACTGGGCCTGTCTTTGAATGTTCGCTCAGTGTTGGGCCACCTAACTAGGCCTGTCTTTGAATGTTTGCTCAGTGTTGGGCAACATGCTGGGGCCCTCAACTGGTAGCTGTAGGGTTGTCCAGGAATTGTGCCTGGGGCCTTGGCAGGTTGTCCTATGCAGTTAAATGTGGTGTGTTGGTGATTGTCCGAGAGAGAGGATAAAATGCACATTTAGATTGAAATCGCCTTATTTTGTCAAATGTGCCGCTAGTTGGTTGGCTAAGATTAAAGCTTGGTAATGTTCTAGGTAAAGTTTACTACTGCACGATCATTGAGGCAGCTTTTATAATATGTTTAGACTGGAACAAATAGGTGATTGACTCAGACTCCGTTCTGAGCAAACCACATATTTCATTTCTAGCTTAAAAAGCCAGAGATTGTTTTAATTTCCTTCTTTTGCGTCTTGGAGGCTAACACCACTCTCATGTTAGGTCAAGTGCACGTCCGAGTCCATAGTTATGTTAGGGTTCAATAAGCGGTGTCCACTGGCAGCACTCTTGCTGGGACCTGCTGATGTGGGGAGATAGATCTCATATATATATATAGTCTTCATGCATTGTTAAATATTTTAGTGCTTTTTCTTTAATTTATGGTTTTACACTTGGATCCAAAAAACAATAGGGGCACATGTACTCGTATATTGAACAATTGTCGCACATCTGTAGTAAGAATGCCATAGGTGTTTGTATATGTATGTATGTCTGTGTGTCAGGTTGTGGAGTTGTTCATTTGCCAGAATATTTCACGTGTTCAAAAGACGTCATGTTTGTCTGTACTAGTTGATAACATACTCGTATGCTCCCTCAGTAGCTTGCTTTCATTGGGCTGTATTCATGCACATGTCGCTTTGTAACTCACGCCCGTACAAATGCTTCAGGTGTGCGTGCGAAGCAATAGAACCGAGGCGAGGACAATGCTGCTCAACAACCCCCAACTTGCGTACGCTCTGCTCCAGGCACAGGTAGGAAATACCTGGCAGTGTCTACTGGCTCACTCGCGTGCTGGACTGGGCGCATTGGGAGTCAGGGTGCTGTAAAAAAATGAGGTTTTCCTGTAAATTTGACACGCGTGAAATTACTTGCTGTGTGCGACTGGAGCCCATTGTAAATATGAAACGTGAGAGATTACTTGCTGTAAAAAAACTAGCGCTGTAAAATTGATGCATAAGAGATTACTTTCTGTAAAAAATTAGCACTTTAAGATTGATGCATAAGAGATTATTTGCTGTAGAAGTCTAGCGCTGTAAGTTGATGCTCAAAAGATTACTTGCTGTAGAAGACTACCTATGTAAAATTAATCCACCAGAGATTACTTGCTGTAGAAGACTAGCGCTGTAAAACTGATGTATGAGAGATTACTTACTGTAGAAGACTTCCACTGAAAAAGTGATGCACAAGAGATGACTTGGTGTGTAAGACTGGCACCCATTATAAGTGTGATACATGAGAGATTACTTCATATAGAAGATTAGCACAGCAAAATTGATACACACAAGGGATCACCTGCGCTGGAAGACACCGGGCCGACTCCGCTTGCCCTTTGATTACAACTCAAAAGAGTTGTGCCCTTCTCGGTGACCTCCGCTGAACTTCTCGATGGGGATGGTTCATCAATTTTTTATGTTGGGGTTGAACTTGTGCTGGAAAATTTAATTTTACCATTTGCGAGATACTGCGCTGTATGATTGAACAATGTAACTAGACATTATGTAAAAACTCAAAGCATAGTTTGTTGACTTGTCATTTTATTTAAGTTTATTAAAAGTTGAAAGGGAAATGCATCGTTTTAGGTTTAGTTTAAACACATGTAAAGATATATTCATGCACAATGTTGACTGGACCAATTGGTCTGTTGAACACTGGCTCTTATACCGAGGCCGATTATTACAAATAAGGCAACGAATGACTTCGTTTAATAATAATTATTACGGCGAATAAAGTCCTTGTATTTCCAGTGAAGTTTTTAGAAATACTCGTTGATTTTTCATCAAGTGATTGTAGATCAATTCAACTGCCGAGGACCGATGGCTAAGAACGATCACATAGATACAGGGCGCTGAACGGCTAGCTCATCATACAGTAAGTCTTTAACCGCCAAATTACCTTGGTGCTAATGCTTTATTTAGCTGTGTACAAAAACCTAATAGAATCTTTGAGAAACTGAGCAATATTGTATCCTGGGGCGTGAGAGGTGTTGATTTTGTCTACTAAACAGCCCTCACGTGACACAGATGGTACCTCACTCAGAGAGGTGCAGACACAGCCAGAGCCAGCAGCTAACTCCCCGTCTGCCCGCAGGTCGTCATGCGGATCATAGACCCCAAGACGGCTGTGCAGCTCCTGCATGGTGAGGCGGGCTCTACTGCTGTGAGCACCAAGTCTGAGCCTCCTCACGCCCCTAATGGTGAGCAGACTAGCAACCTCCGGGTCCTACTACCACTCCATTACTGGTGGTGAGCAGACTAGCAACCTCTGGGTCCTACCACTCCATTACTGGTGGTGAGCAGCGGTTGTGTGTGGTGTGCAAGGGGCGACGCGGTGGTGACGTTCTTAACCTGTACTGACCTAGTGACTTACCCGTAGCTGTCCCAGTTTGAGGCCAGCTAAAAAAAAAAATGAAAATAAAAAAATTATCAAAGTAAGTAATTAAGGGAAGTTACATCAATGATGATGCTCTTGTTTGTTATTATTTGTAGCAAATTTATGCAAAAAGCAATTTAAAATGTATGCAATCATACAAAAACATAATCGACAGCATTCCCCTTCAGAGGGAAGTAGAGGCAATATTGTTAGGTTAGTTAGATTTGTCTGTGGTGTGTTATGGGGACAAGCGTTTCCAGGGGGACACTGTTAGGTTACGTCAACTATAGTTAAGCCTTGGGGACTTTGATCCTTCGTACCCACTGTACATCCTTTAATTTTTACGATTTCTTTACTATATCTTTATCTTTTCTTCCTCTTCCATTATTTACTTGCTGTTTCTATGTGCAGGGGATCCTGTGTGGAAACACACCTTGTGCGTGGATTTCCCGTTTTCTACAGCCTGTACTAAATGGTGTCTTTTTTTTCTTTCGTTGCGACATAAGTCCGAGTCGCTGCAGTGGTACCATCTATCCCGCCACTGCAACTACTATTCAACAGAAGTTGTAAAATTAACTTGAGTTGAGCTTAGTTATGTAAACAAGTAAATTTTATCTGATGATTAAATTTGAGGGACCTGGAACAGTGGCAACTGGTAGGGAGGTCTTGCAGGAAGGGCATTTCTCAGCTTGAAAGACTACACAAGACGTAGCAAATGTGACCGTAATGTCACATCCGCTTTCCATGCATTTTGTGGTGTGCATTCTCGTCCCCAAGTTTTATTTCGTACGTATGAGCGGCTTGCACGTGTTGAACGTCATGCATTTTTCCAGGTCCTAGCAAGGCATCCCCCCCTGCGTCAGCAGCTACCAGCAACGGAGGTCCCCCTCCCAGCTCGAGTGGACCTCCTTTGTATGGGGGGCCCCATACTTCCCATCCTCCTAAAGGGCCCCCAATGCAAGGCCCCCCTGGTGGCCCCCCACACATGCCTCCTCACCAAGGCCCCCCTCCATCTGGGCCCCCTCATCATGGAGGGCCTCCTCACATGCCTGGCCCTCCGCCTCATCACCTCGGGGGGCCTCAGGGAATGCAAGGACCACCAGGGGGACCACCCCCTTTCGGGGGAGGCGGGGGTGACTTCGATTTACGAGGTCCTCCTCCTCGAGGCTCCGATCAGGACATGAGGATGGGGCAACCCCCTCGAGGCCCCCCAATGGACTACCCCCCACAGCATCACGGCGACTTCGACAACAGGTTATTCCTATTCCTTTCATGGAAAGCTTTGGGTAACCCCTTTTGTCAAAGAACTTGCTAGATGTAGCGTGAACTTTTTAAAGTTGCGCTTTCTTCACGCACTTGTCATATCCAGTGTTGGAAGTTAAGGGACGCTGCCGGCTTTAATTGCCTGTTTCACATTGTGACTGTACGATAACATGGCACCTCTGAGTGATGACGTTTTGGTATCGTTGTGACGCTGCCGGCTTTTACTTCCCATTTAATGTGATGACACACACAACAACCTGGTACCTCAGTGTGACAACACTGTGCTGTCTTTGGCTTGCGTTATGTGCTTAGTTGACGTCTAGACGGGAGAGCTAAGGTCTACTGTAGCAGGGAGGAACACAATCTATTGACGACCCAACCGGTAATTTGTGAGTAATGAAAATTGCATTTTAGTAGTTCGAATTAGCATTTAATCAATTATAGCTAATTCATTTTAACTTACGGCTGTCATTCAATATTTATTTATAATTTGCAATTTTTGAATGGATGATTGAGTTTTTGAGTAACTAGGGCGGTTTTTGACCTGAATTTGAGAGGTGCGAGTCAAAACTAATTATGAAAACTTAAATCTGATAGTTTTGAGATAAAATTAACAGTTATTAATATACATTAGCGGCTGCAAGCGCACACAACAGGTGGGTGGGCACACCCAGTCGCATTTGATATGTAGCTTTCGGTTAATAACGAGCGGCAATCGAGGTGTAACTATTTCCTATTTAATAACCATCGGTCATTGAGGTGTAATTGTTAAAAGTAATAACTTAGACAGTTAATAAATGGGAAGTTCGGCGGTGTCTGAATGGAAAACAAAATCCATCGAGTCTGAGGACTGTCAGATGACAGCGACCCGTCCTGCAGGTACGGGAGGGACGGCCGTGGGGGCGACATGGACCAGAGGGAGCCTCGCTTCATGGACCAGCCGCCCCCCTTCCCCTCCAGGGATGCAAGGGACTCTTCCAGGTGGGTAAATTTACGCGTGCCTCAGAGTGCATCGTTTACATGCCTGCCTTACTCCAGCGAATTGTATTCTTGAGAGTGTATTGGTGTTATACCTTACTCCAGCGAATTGTATTCCTGAGAGTGCATTGCTCTTATGCCTTACTCTAGCGAATTGTACTCCTGAGAGTGCATTGCTTTTATGCCTTACTCTGGCGAATCATATACATACATAAAAGTACAGCTGAGCACCGTGATTGTCGAGTCCTTAATGCATTGAAGCTCTAATTCATGAGAACTTTTTTGAGGCTGTAGTTGCAACGTTAGGAATTTGTATCCTGCATCATTAATTCACGAAAGCCTCAAGTTGCACCAGATTTCTGACGGACTTTGACTCATTTTTGTTACGCGTTAATTAGGGCGCTGTGCTGTAATTTCTCACCTGCACTCAAGAAAAATGATTATTTTTATGTTGCTACACCTAAACGCGTTGTCTTGACTTCTGGATATCTTTCGTATTTGTCGTCCAATAGTTCGACACTAATTCTTCATAGCAACCATGGTTAACTTCTGGGGATAATGTTTCTGTAATTTTTATTTACCTTTATCAAAAAGTTTTCCTAGCAGTTACTACTATTGGTCACAATAGTCTTGAATTCCTCTTGTTTCATTCAAAACTGGGATGAAAATGTACAGTAGTGCGTGAGATATGAACGAGTGTTTACGCCAAATTTCGTTCATTTATAAAACAAGTTTTCATTTTATGGTTAGCACTTGCTGTGATTCGCCTCGACGCATCCAGGAGCTCACTGTGATTTGGTCCCCAGGATGGACCAGAGGGACCCCAGGGGCCGCGACGAGCCTCGTGGGGGCCCCGACAGGGACTTCAGGGCACCTCCCCCAGATCAAATCAGGGACCCCCGCGGCAGGGGGGGTCCTCCACCCCCAGAAGATTTTCCCAGAGGTCCGTGCTGTTGAAGTTTATAATCATTTCTTCAAAGCATCTTCACATTAATTTATAAAAAAACACGCAAAATTCCATTTAATTCTGAAACGGAGATTGTTTAGTTTTCAAATTAGATTGGATTTGAGCGAGTAGGAGTTGACGGAATGTGATGAGACCTAGTGCGAAACGAGTGACATTTGTCCGATTTTCGTTTTTGGGCTCCGATGAGGAATATAAACCTCATTTAGTTTTGGCCCTTGACTGCACTGTATGACATTCCAGATGCAGTTGTCTAAAATCTTGCCATCCATCTCCCATTATTACCCGGAAATTATTGTTGTTTCCGATTGAAAAGCACGGCACAGTGAAGCATTACCGTTCGTCCACACCTGGAGATGCCGCGTCACACGCATGTTTGCCAGTGTTAGTTCTTCTTTAGACGCAATGAAGCGTTGATAGCTCACTCGATTCTAATGAAAACCTAAATTGTAACGAAATCAACCTCTTCCCGGGTAAATTTCTTGACGAACACGTGCTGTATTTAAGTGTTTCGTAACTTTGTTTTGAATGTATGTATGAGTACGCATGTAAATGGTCGACGTACACAAAGAAAAGTCGGGGGATGAAGAGTAAACTCATTTTTGTTTTTTTTATTCAGAATCATAAATTTTGCAAGTTTGCTCACCCAGATTTGAAAAAGACTTAAGTCAGAACGAGTTAACTCGTCCTTACCGGAAGAGGGGCTCATCAGCGAAGACCCTTACTCTACTGAAGTCATTGTAACGTATCGCAGTTTGCTCTAAAACATTAGTTATTAGCAAGGTACCGCAATAAATGGTGTTTCAGTAGTGTTGTTAATCGGTGCCTCATCCCCGGCTCTGCAGGACCCCCCTCATCCAACTCAGGCCCCCCCTCTGGACTGCCGTCTAACATCACGTCTGGACTGGCCGGCCACGACCAGGAGAAGGTAAATAAAGGAAAAATGTTAGCAAAAGAGAAATAATCGGATACTGGGAAGTTGACTCGCTCACAACTGCTCTACTTCGTGGTAAATTCGTGAAGTTAGTTCAATTGGTAGAATCTGTCTTGAAAAACTTCGTCATGGGAACGGTGTGCTCGGGTGGCCAGAAAAAGGGAACTTTGGAATTCTTAGTGGTGTAGTGAGCCAGCCACAGGACGTCATTTTCAAACGTTGGTAATTTGGCTCACGCTCTCTTAATGGGCTTAATAATAGCGGTTCAATTACCGTCGATAAAATTTGCATGTCAGTGTTTTTTCATGGATTGTGCTTTTCACAAGTTGCCAGATTTCTGTGTTGGCCTGTACTTCTAAATCCGTCGTGCATGTAGACTGTAATCTACCTTAACTTTGATACAATTTTCAAGGTAGTTATGGATTTATGTCCCGGATCAACGATCGATATTTTATTAGAGAAGGTTACTAGCTACCAATAAAATACTGATAACTATACTGTCATTGATTCTCTTGAGAACTTGAAGAAAAACTCTATAATGCAATATTCGATGATTCAGGCATGAAATGGTCCTGCGTTTCACTGATGACTGCAAGAGTTCATTGAAGGCTCGCCATATTAAGGCGAGGCCCTGCGTGAGGGCCTGTCCCTCGGTGCGGGGTGGGGGGGCGGCGCGTGGTCACGCCGCACCACAATTTCAGTGGCCGGAATGCCTGAGGGGAGGGGGGGGACTTGGGTCGAGACCTCAAAATGACCTTGCAAACCTCGGCGATTAGGGCTCGCCTGCGCTGATCGAGGGTCTTCTGGGGAGCTCATTTCGAATTTTTGATATCGAAATAATGTGTCTTGTTTTAAATGGGTTGTGTACTTGGTCATGACTAAGAAAGAAGGCGTGTAAGGTAGAAAAAACACGATGGTTATTTTATCGTAATATTGATAATTAATAAACCCACGTTCATTGATCGCTTGTTAATAGGGGTAGGACGAATAGTGATCCGATCTTGTTTGGTTATTGGAGACTTCGTAACTTGCAGCGAACTGTTAGTATCGTAGTGATGGATTTATGAGCTCATTTCTCCAACAGCCTGTCTGGACAAGGAATTATTGAGTCTTTAAGTAACCCTACCTACAATTAAATATTAGGAGTAATCTCCGTGCATTTATCTGCTCATTTTGTTCGAAAACTTGTAAAAATAATTATCAAGTCTTATGTTTCACCCTGCCTACAGTTAAATATAAGGAGTAATCTCCGTGGATTTATCAACTCATTTTGTTCGAAGACTTGTACAAATAATTATCAAGTCATAAGTTACACAATGCCCACAGTTAAATATTGGTAGCAATCTCCGTGGACTTCAAGGCTCATATTTTCAGACCTTTATATAGACGAAGAATTATTCAGGTTTTGATAACACCCTCTGTGTGTGCAGGCGAGCTTGATCATGCAGGTGCTGCAGCTGTCCGACGAACAAATCAGGATGCTGCCGCCTGAGCAGCAGGCATCCATCCTCCAGCTCAAGGAACAGATCCAGCAGTCGCAGCACTAATGCTGGCACGCTAGTGCCACATATTGAACCTACTTGTTTAACTGTAGGACGTGTGCTAGTGTACCATAGTGGAGCCACTAGCGCTTGAGCAACATACTAGAGCACTACTCTAGCGCAACGTAGTAAAGCTATCAGTGCTAGAGCAACGTATCGACTGAACACTAGCGCTAGTGCAACGTAGTGAAGCTATCAGTGCTAGAGCAAAGTTCTGACTGAATACTAGCACTAGTGCAACATGCTGGAGCACTAACACTAGTTCAACATACTGGAGCACTACCGCTAGTGCAACCTACTAGAGCACTAACGCTAGTGCAACATGCTGGAGCACTAACGCTAGTGCAGTAGTCTAGAGTAATTCGATCCAAGTGGTCATGTTTTGGGCTACTGACTAACTATTTAAAGGGGTATGCACAGTACTGTGTACTGAGACCTGAAGAGAGGAGCATAATATTTTAATATTATAAAGTACGTTGTCCAGATGGAGGCACTCTGTCGTGTCTCATTTGGCTTTGCAGTGCCCTTTGCACCTACGCATGGTGTCTCCTAAAGTTCTAAGTATCTTTATAAACTTGACCCCTGGCTAAAGGGTCTCGTCTTCTCATTATGAAGCAAGAGTGCCGAGTAGTGCTGGGCTCGAGCGTCTGACGGAGGGGGCGGCGGCTGTTGGAAGCCCTCGCAAGTTTGGTTCGGCGCACCTGTTAACGGTCACTGTTCGGTGGCCGGTGGGGCTTTCACACGGTCTGTGTACTCGACTGTGACCGTGTGAATGCAATATCTACGGCGTCCACGTATGTGGACAGCGAATATATCANACTGTCCGGTGGCCGGCGGTGCTGTCACACGGTCTGTGTACTCGACTGTGACCGTGTGAATGCAATATCTCCGGCGTCCACGTATGTGGACAGCGAATATATCAACCATGGCGTCCACATATGTCGGCAGTGACCGATCAGGGTGCGCCACCGTCACGTCCTAATGAAGTCTTCAGTGAAGTTCCTGTCCCTGCGGCCGTCCTTGTGCGGAGGGCTTCACTCTGTGTGCTCGCTAAATTATTTTTTCACCTGGAAATGTCGTCTCTAGCTCAAATATTCCATAGGAGCCAACATCGCAAGTCGTTCTCCGTCGTGGATTACGTGAAGGGGCGATGGATTATGTAGGATTACGTGTTAGAAATTTGGATTGAAAAGATGATTTTAATACAGACGTGTGAAGTTAATCAATTTGAAGTGCTATTGAAGGAAGAGGGAATGATTAGAGCGTGCGTTGTTTTCAAGAGGACGACGGCGTCTAGCGTCTGAACTCCATCAGTGACCAACGATCACTGCTGCTGGCGTGGTGTGCAGGTCTCTCTGTGCCAGCCCTGCGATATCAGGGTGACTTCCCCGTAGCTTTCCATGGCAGCAGGTAACCCTGGTATCGTGGTCCTGGCTGTGACAGGAATGTGTATATTTTGTGTGATGCGCCTCGTCAGTGAGGCCCCTCCTTCTCTCTCTCTCTCTCTTTCGTTGAGGCCTGTGAGATTGATAGAAAAATAATTGAATGATTTTCTTGTACCTGCGAACGATAAATTTTGAGAAATTGTATGTATACATTATTTGTGTACTAGAGAATAAAAGTAAAGTACAATTTTTTTTTCTTACCAGTTACTTGAGCAAGGCGTAGGGTTGACGTATAATGAAGAATATTTGAAAGATTTGTTTCGCAACATTAATACTTTACCCAGCAAGAACGCATTAACTCGACTCGAGGGATCTTGGTGAATGTTCAGCGAAAGGGAATCTCGAGATGAGTTAAATGGTGCGTCCTTCACCTCAATACAAAGCGACTGTTCTCGAGTGTACTCTCAAATCTTGGCCCTTGGAAATTTATCTCAAAATGGCACGGTATTTGGCGGAAGACCTGCTGGGAAAGCCTTAATACGTTCGTATGTTGGCAATTCACAGGGTTGGCCAGTATGGATTTTTTGCGTTACAGCAGAGCGGCCTCATACGCCAAAAGCGAATGCTAGTGAAGAGTCCTCACAGATTTGTCACGATTTGAGACCGTGAACCAGTGATGCGACGAGCGATTCCGTGAATGAAGTCTTATGGTCCTGATGAAACGGTCGTAAATTGGAGATTTACTGCACGACTACGCTGCTCTGACTCTCTTCGAAAACGATACGTTACGAGAACGATGCTGAAATGATACGTTACGAGAACGATGCTGAAATGATGTTACGAGAACGATGCTGAAATGATGTTACGAAATGACGGCTGCCAGTCCGTCACACGTGATGCATGCAAATTCGGTTGAAGAGATTCAAACAGGACCGCATGCGTTGAGCAAACAGTTGGTGGCTGAGCGGTAGCGTGGAAGCGTTAAATGCGAGGCCGCGTCTACACACTGTACATTAATTAATGATGAAGGTAGTTTTTAAGAAATTCTTCGAGTTGAAATTTATTTTTCCCAAGCTTTCGAGTAGTATAAAACTTCTCTTCATCAGGGGAGTGAAATTTTGAAACGCAGGATCTATCAACATGAAAGCCGTCTCCTTTTTACGAAGATCTGAAAAATGGTGATATCATCTTCTAAATTATTGCATAATTCACAACACATTCTAAATTGTACATTAATTCCAGTATGGGTGCTAGGGTGAAGAAGACTTAGGGCATGTTATGCCCGTTGTCGAGAGGTATTCCATAATTCACCAAATATATAATAAGTTCACTAGAGACCTAAAGCTTATCAGTTCTGAGCGCAACGAGTTACTGAGAACATTTCGGTTGTTCAATACATTTCTACGGTTTCCCAGCTAAACGAACGAAGCCAACGGTTATTCTGGCACATTGGCGTGAACGCGAGCTCCACAAACCCCTCCCAGCCGCGTCTTGCTGCCCTGGGTTTTCAATAATTGTTGTAGCCAAGAACGTAGCATAGGTACGAGAAGTCTCTGGAACTGCTGGGGTTCCTGCCGCACTGCTACCCCGTCCGGTTAGCGTGGGGAGAGTCAGGGTCCGACTGCAGGCTGGAGGGAACTGACTTGCACGGAGCCACGGGAGGGCTTCTCTTGGAAAAGGAAGCGTAAACCTTGCATGCCCATGTGAGGTGGTACAGAATGGGCAGTGAATGAGGTACATTATGTTTCACACGGTCAGTTTTTCGATATTTGGTCATTGTCATACAAGTGGAGCTTGAGCCGAGGGTGTGTGATGTCATGGTTGTCCAGTGTGTGTATTTATAGTTGAAGGAGCGTGGTTAAAAATTTGAGGGCGTAAGGCAAGTCATTGGCCCTTGAAAGAAGAAAAAGAAAGAAAAATGGAAGGAAGAATACGTGAGATGAGTCTACTATTTTTTTGTATGATACTGCCTTAATTAACAGGTGCCTCACTGGAGAAATTGATGGGACTCGTGACTTAGGTACGGCGTGTGGCAGACGGAAGCTGAGGGTCGATGTGACAGCAATGTGATGTGGTGTACGAGCAATGGAAGTGTAAGAAGACTGAACGTTAGCTTGAATGGTCAGATGCTGGCGGAAGAGAGGGGGATTAAATACCTTGGGACAAGTGTGTTTACATGTGCGGGGTTGAAGATGGTCAGACGTGTAGATCGGGAAAAGGTTATCAAGTGTGGGGAGTGTTACGAGGAGTGTTGCAATGCGGAAGTTTGAGTATGAAAGTCGAGAGAAGTCAGTACGGACTGTTGGGATTCCAACAGTGTTGTATTGTACAGAAATATGGGGACTAAGAGTGGGAGGTAGGAGAGGGTTGAACGTGTTAGAGATGAGGCGCTGGTGAGGCGTGCTTGGTGTCACACGGTTGAGGAATGAAGGTGCGTGGAAGTACGGGTGTTCTTAGAGAGCGAGCGCGTTGAGCTGATCAGATGGTGTTACGGTAGGCACTTCGTGAGAATGATCGAGCGTCGGGTGTTAAAGAGAATAAGTGAATCAAAGAGAGTAAGAGAGTCAAAGAGAATAAGTGAATTAAAGAAAATAAGTGAATGAAAGAGAATAATAAAAAAGAACCTTTATTAATTCCAACACGTTTTATTTTTGGGTTTTCAATGCCGTATAACTACTAGCATGGTGAGGGATGTGAGGAATGTGTGGTTTAAGCTGCTTTTCCCAAGGGAAGTACGTGAAAATGGGTTACGTAAAAATGCCTGGCCTGAGTCGAGATTCGAACCCAGGTCCTCTTGGCTACTAGGCCATCACGCTACCAGTATGCCATGGAGCCCACTAAGGGAATCAAAAAGAATAAATGAATCAGAGAGAATAAGTGAATCAAGTGCCTCTAAAAGAGGGACGAGAGGTAAGCCCAGACTTGGTTGGTCAGGAGTGAAAAGAGCTTTAAGAGGCGTGGGAATACGGCCGGCAATGACGTCGCGGAAGTAAACCATCGGTTCCGGTGGGTCTCATGACGTGGGTGCCTCTGATCACCAGGAGCCAGGTGCCTGTCTATTGCTGCTGTCTGAGCGAGGAGTAAAAAAACTGCTGTACGTCAATACTTCATCACTCTTTTTTTCGTTTCGCTTTCTCTTCGGAACTGTGGACCCTAGACGACCCAAAGGGCTTAGGCATTTCATTTGACGTTCATTGTTTCACATAGTGTTGATTTTGTAAAATATATTCAACATTCTTTGCCAAAACTTAACGTTTGAAAGCCCGTGCTTAATTGATTAATTAGTTTCTCTGCAATTACCAATACACTTGCGAGAGACATGCTACTGAAGCTCATCGTGTTATTCAAATGTATAAAGTTCCCATCACTCGCATAGTGTTGAGTGGGATTAACTGTTATCGTTTGGTTCAACACGTGAACGATTTGACAACAGAGAGCAGAATTAATTAACTCGTAGTCACCGGGCGTCACTGTGGCCTGTTCGTGCAGTTGTCGTACGAGACATCGATGTGTTCGCGCTTATCATGGATCATCGTGCAAAAATACCTGGATATGAAAATAATTTCATCGTAAGCGTTGCCTCACATTTATGCCGCATATATTCTACGTATTGGAGCTAAAAAAAGTTACCGAGAGGTCGTGAGAATAGTGATCAAAATGAGATTTGGGTGAATTAACAATATCGTGAGAAAAGAAGAGAAAGAAAATTCTGAAAAATCAGAGAAATTCTAAGAAAGAAAAGATAGATGAGAATTGAATACAATTTTCAATCAAAAATATTTTCAGTAGTAATTTCTATTGGATCTTCATTGGGGAAATTTATAGTTTATCTACAGCCCTGACACTGAACGGTGAAATCAATCTCTAGAGATAAAGTAGAACAAAATTTTCGAAGTAAGAAATTATATCGGAAATCAATCGATTGCAAAGATATTTTTTTTTTGTACGGCGACTAAATGAAGTTAATCTGAAATCGACTAAAGAGTAAAATAATCTCGGAAGACTGAGTGTTTGTCTTATTGAATTATATTTGAACAACCTTTATGTACTCTATGTACACAGGAGCTTTATTTGTGTAAAACTACGAAGGCTTACAAAGAACCCTCCCTAAATGCCATAACTATACACCGTTCATATATTAAGCGATCATGTATAAATTCATGAGACTTCTGGTGAATTTTTCAATGAATTCCCTGAGTTTACGTTCCCTTTCAGCGAAGATAGGACGTGAGGCCTAGTAAATCCTCATGATAAGATCAATGCTTGTATGTCTGACCGTGCCGTTGAGGTCGCCACTTCGCTGCCACGCGAGGACGGAGCCTCACTGACACTCAGTAGTAGTCTGACAGCACAGGTGGGAGGTGCGCGAGTATTGAGCTGCCGTCACTATGGCAAGAATTGGCTAATTTTACGTAGTTTCTCAAGGCATGTATTCGTTTTCTGCACGAAGTGTTTCATGAAACTATATGAAACATGTTTGTAATGGTGATAAATTTTTCTCCGATGATTACAAACAAGCGTTGTGATAAACATTAACTGTATATATAATCATGATGTGTTTAATAAATTGATTAATAACATCAATTCAAACACCTTGTGAGTCAGGAATGCCTGTATGAAAATATAACATAATTTACGGCCAGAAACATTTTCCTTAAAGTATGCAATACGTGAAAACATGAAAAAACATATAATTGGGCCTCAGGACCTAACTAATGCAGCAGTGATAATATTCTAAACTAATTTCATGCTACAAGAGGTCCAGAAAAAGTATCAATCACAACACTAATTGATCGTAACGTTTTAATCGAGTATCGTAGGCCTATACGCTAAGCTTAAGTCACGACTAAACGCGTTTACGTTGTTCGCTATGAACACTAAGACAAGCTCTACAGTGCCTCTCAGAAACAAGCCTGGAGATTAATTAAACTGCAGTAAGATTATTGTGCGATACCCCCTGTGATGCATGTGTATCGGCTGAGTGATGCAGCTCAGATGCGAGTGTGCAGACTTTGTCAGTTCAGTCGTCGTTGAATTTGATTCAGGAGTAAGGTAAGCTTGTGTGTTCCTTTTAGCGTGTTTTTTTTAAATACAGGGTTATGCTTTGAGAATTTCTTGGTGCTCTAAGAACACAGGTAGAAAGTCCAGAAAAGTGCTGGCCGCTGCACAAGTGTTACGGCTGTACACATGTTACCCTTGTCTTGACAGCTGTACCGCAGCACTAAACATTACAGTGATATAAAATGTACGCTGATCTTTACAGCTGTACAACAGCGCTATACATTACAACTGTTTACAAGATATGTTGGCGTTAACAGCTGTATCACAGCGCGAGATATTACAGCTGTATACATGATACTCTGATCTTGGCAGCTGCACTGCAGCACTACAGTAAACATTATAGATGTATACATGATACCCTGATCTTGGCAGTTGCATTGCAGCGCTAGACATTATAGATGCATACATGATACCCATTATAGCAGCGCGATTACATGGAGGAAATTTCTATGCCGTGATAAAAGCCCCGACTACTGTCGTCCCTCGCGTTCATGTTGAAGTTAACTCTTCACGTTCTGAATTAATTTTCTAGCTGTAAACCAAGTTTCTTCTCAGTCTTATGTTCGCATGTTGGAGAGGTTGTTTGACCGAACGAAAGAAAGATATGAATTGACTAACTTCAGCAGTTAGACCCCTCAGTCGTCGCTCTTGCTAGCAAATGTTGAAACTGAGTTTGAGCCCGTTCAAGTAATGCTTAAATAATCTACACATTGATTTTACATTTGACTTATATGTCGCACCAGGCGATCCAGTTTAAGGTTAAGCTTAAGTTCAAGTTTCACATCCAAACCTGGGAGATGAGCTCGCCCCGTGCGCCATAACAGTCGTCCCCCGCATGGAGCGCTAGATTGACTCCAACAAACGACCGCTCTATCTTCTCATTTGGTTCTTATAGAACGCTCTATATACTTTTTGTGACCCAAAAATTGTTCATACTATTTGATGCCAGCTCTAGTGGATACCTCTTGATGCGGGGACAACAATAGAGCGGTTGTTTGCTGGACCAGAGCCAGCGCTAAAAAGAGTGGGCTGTGCTGTCTTCATGAATGGCTAAAACTAACGAAAGTGATAGAGAAATCCAAGGTTAGCACTTGAACTCAGTTCAAAGTAAAAGATGAACTATTGCTATGTACATTTTAAATTTGATTTAAGCTTAAGAAACGCAAATAGGAGTTTAATTATTAGTGCAATAAATACTCTAATTGATACAAATTTTTTAAATTTTTATTGGATATTTGTTTATTCTAAAAAAAGTCTATCATGTTCCTATAAGCCCAGGAATACTTTGTTATTTCAATTAAATTATGAAAAATACTCCCTTCCCAAGACTGTTATTTGATTTATATTACAAAAATGTTCCATCTATTAAAATTTTCTTTCATTTATATCTCGAAAATTATTCTCTGTCTAAAACAATAATTTCAGGTATAAGTAAACATTTCTTTTTTATAAAACTGTAATTTCATTTCTATCATGAAAATTATTTGCTTCATAAAGCTGTGATTTCATTGATATCATGAAAATTATTCTCTCTGTAAAACTATAACCTCATTTACATCATGAAAGTAGTGCCCTTCAGAAAACTCTGTTATTACACTTATGTTACGAAAAGTGTTCTCCGTTCCGTTGCCCCGCGTTTCCATGATCGTGAGGGCAGTAAGTTGGCCGACGAGCTGCAGGACGGGTCTCGTCGGTTAGATCCACTGCGACCAGAAGACGGTCGACGCCCGCACTCCATTCCCGGCTGGACCTTCACATTTGTCGTGCGGTGTGCAGACGAATGGTGAAGGGATGTATGTACGTGTGCTGCTGATGTTCTTGTTTGAGCTGACTTGGCAGCTGAGGGACTGCAGCGGGGAATTTATACGTCGGGATAAGGGACGGTGTGTAGCATGGGATATGGTACATGTAGGATGGTATGCGTGGATAGTATATAGTGATGCAGGACAGCGTACGTAAATTGTATATGATATAGTAGATATAGGATTGTACGCATGAATAATATATAGTAGATGTAGGATAGTATGCATAAATAGTATAGAGTAGATGCAGGACTGTATACACAGCTAGTAAATACCATAGTAGATATAGAATTTTATACATGGATTTAGCCCTTATATTGATAATATTAGGAACTGCTGTGCAATAAAATAATGCTATAAATGTATTGACTTTATGGTCTTGTTGTGTGATATAATTTAATTATTGCTTGCCCCACAATCATTTGAAGCAACGGAAGAGTCAGCGCGTGCGGCCGGCGCGCCTCTTCAGCACAGCGCCGCTGACGGCAGCTCCCGAGGCCGGTCGGTTTTTACGATGCCTGCCTGCGGCTCGCAGATGAATCTTAGCTGACTGTTTTGAAGAATGCACGCGTTTAGTCGCACTCGATGCCGAAGAAATGCCGCATGGCTCTCGTGAAATTGCTTTTCAAAATATTCCAATATCAACGGTCGCTCAGCGACAATGATTCCCGACTCTTATGGGGCAGTCCTCTAGCGCATCTGCATGGTGAGGGCACATTTCAAATAATTCCTCGTCAAATAATGTATGCAGCCGTTCAAGTTTGGCACGCTCACGCATGGAGAACAATTTATCGGCACCGCGCTGTATAAGTTACCAGCTCTGAGCTCTGCTTCCGTTACTATTCAGAGGCGTGTATGACAATGCCAACGCAAATTCACGCAGCGTCGTACGCAATGCGCGTTAACGCAACGTCGTACGGTAGGCGAAACACGTTTGAATAGTTGCGATGGACGCGTTCAAATGGCAACACTTCACAATCTAAATTAACTTTTTGAGTCATAAATTCAACAAGATCTTATTATAATTGGAAGCGAAGCCAAGCGTGAAAATAGTCTTTCAATATTAGAACATTCGTTCGTATACAGATATATTTATGTAAGTATGGCATGAGCGAGGAAGTTATCCAAATGTTCGGAGCAATGTCCGTAGACTTCCTTCAAGCACGAAGGCTGAATCTTTAATTGACATGACAAATGGGCTGATGAATCGCTCGTTACCGTGGGCTCATGGGAGAGCCTTATTTCGTTGTCGTGAAAGGCTGGTCTTGTCTCTGAGGCTAAAAGCGATTTTTGATGCTTCATATTAAATCTTATTTTCAGCTTATGGCTTGAGGTGATATCTATGAAATGGGTGCGTGATAGGATACCATCCAGCCGTAATTTATTCTCTAGCTACGCAGAAATCGCTACGAGCTTTGCTATATCAAAGAGCATTTCTATTCGCTGGAGGGTCATCACAGTACTGTGGCGCGCTGCAAGGTGCTATCATGTCTATAAATATCTCCGTGTTCAACCATTGTCACGCTGATGTAACTGTCACAATTTACGCCTGTGTCTGCTAAGTCTAGCCACGGTCTGGTCTTTATCGTTTCCATTGTGTCAGTAATAGTGAAAATGATTCATGGAAAAAATGCGAACTCCTTTTAATTCGTTCACATTCCCTCAAAGGGATTGTTTCTAGAGCGGTGTGAAGGAGCTTTCGGGTCGAGAGCACTCATTTATGAACTAGAGACGACTTGGAAAGGAACCTAAACTGTCGAAGCAGTCGTTTTCTTGGTACAATATTCGTTCTGTGCAGAACGACAATTCAATATTTTTGTTCAATGCCTAATCGTTGTATTGCCGGGCGCTGGCAGCAATGCTGCGCGAAGAAATTACAGTCAATACAAGCCAGTTGCTGGTGGGGGTCCACCGCAGAGCTGATCGGGCTAATTCACCCACTTCATGATGGATTATTCTAGATTATTGATGCGAGGGGGCAGCCCTGGGCCTCGGTGGCAAATGAAATGTCGCAGCTGCGTGCGAGGTGTCAAAATCAGGGTATCATGTATACAGCTGTAGTGTATAGCTCTGCTGTGCAGGTGTCAAAACCAGGGTATCATGTATACAGCTGTAGTGTATAGCTCTGCTGTGCAGGTGTCAAAACCAGGGTATCATGTATACAGCTGTAGTGTATAGCTCTGCAGTGCAGGTGTCAAAACCAGGGTATCAGTATACAGCTGTGATGTCTCGCCTTGTGGTACAGCTGTCAAGATCAGGGTATCCTAAATACAGCTATAATGCGTCCACGCGAGAGCTAAGTTATTTCTCCGAATTGATCCCAATTTTTATTGATTACATTGATGATAGAGCGCATGCACTCCGTGGGGAATGGCTCGCATTTATTTTTTCGCATTTGATTTGAGCCCCGATATACTTATTGGAAATCATGCGGCCATTCTCGTTGAAAAAACCATTGGAGTGCCACAGCACCCAGAAAATTTATGACGAAATCTATAAAGCAACGGCATTCAGTCATTCACCTTTCATAATATCTTGCCTTGCTTGTTACATTCATAAAAAATGAGCAAATATATTTTCTCAACTATTTTCTTGCCGCAGCTTTGCTACTTGGTTGTTCCATGCCGCCCCCCCCATCCCTCCCCCTCCCAATCACTGAAACGAATTA
>VOMN01049014.1:0-10804 GCA_014899125.1 Orchestia grillus | reverse complement strand
AGCAAGCGAGAAAGATGGCATCAAAGCAAGCGAGAAAGATGGCATCAAATCAAACGAGAAAGATGGCATCAAATCAAACGAGAACGATGGCATCAAAGCAAACGAGAAAGATGGCATCAAAGCAAACGAGAAAGATGACATCAAAGCAAACAAGAATGATGGCATCAAAGCAAACAAGAAGATGGCATCAAAGCAAACAAGAAAAATGGCATCAAAGCAAACAAAAAAGATGGCATCAAGCAAACGAGAAAGAAGGCATCAAAGCAAACAAAAATGGTACATGGCAGAGAATAAGACAGTTTCGCCCTATAACAGGTTAACAGGCAGAAGAGAAGGCTGACGCATCAAGAGACGCAACAGGCAGAAATAACAGACGCAATAACAGACGCAACAGGCAAAGAGAAGGCCGACACAACAGGCGCAACAAAGGAGCAAGTCGCCGTCCCAGAGGAGGAGGCCGGCGTGAAACCGCAACACGCCTCGCCCAAGTTAGATTACAGCGCAGGCGCTAGCGCATCTATCGCTCATGATCATCCATTGGAGCGAACAAGTTGCGGGACAGCGAAGTTGGGGCATTACTGCCTCCTCGCCGCGCCTCAGGCCGCCGTAAAAATGTTTCTATTCCGTTCACAAAAAGCCGGGACACAAAATGGAGAGGAAAATCCTGAAACTGATGAGGAAGAGTTGATACATCAAAAGAATTTGAATTAACTCTAGAGGAAGAGGAGAGAAGTACGATAATGACACAATCTGCAAAATGAGCGGGATGTTTCTATTTTCCTTTAATTCTTTTTCACTTCTTGGTGTTTACAAGTGTTTGCATGCGTTGAGTAGAATTTAATTTTAAAATTCACTCGCTCTGGAAGCGCTCGTTGTCGAGCGGAGGCCAGAGTTACGACAGCCAGGCCTGGCGGACTCGCCATTGAATGAGGACGTAAAGTTTAAGAGTGATTTAGACGTTCAATTTCCTGCTAATCTGAGCGTAAGCACTGTTTTCTATTCGCGAAAATAAGCACACAAAATGGAGAAAACTTGTTCCGTAATATGTGAATGTTTTTCATAACATTTAAGATCGCAACTCATGGCAGGCTGGCGCAGGACAGGAAATCTAATGAGTATTAGCACGTTACGACACTTTGAGACGCTTTTATCAAAGCTGAAAAATTCAAACCGGCATTGCCACACGTGCGTGTAAATAATAGACTTCGAGGTATTTTTCAAATGAAATATTGTTCTAATTACGTAATACGTTGCAATTATTTTGAACATGATAAATTAATTAACGTATTCGCTGCCACCATTAAAGTTTGTTTCGTCGTTCCTTGCTTTCATAATTGTTTGTATTAATGAACATTTGAATTATAATTTTTCCAATCGAAATTGTTGTACAAAATGGAAGCACTTGAACCCGATGCCTAATCAACGACACATGCGTCAGAGGCAAAGGCAATGATGACAATTAAGCACAGCTAAATGGCAGGCGAGCTGAAATGTAGCGAACTACAAGTCAATGTACAGCAAAATGCCACTAATTTTGATTAAAATACTAAATGGCAGGTGAGCTGAAGTGTAGCAAACTAAAACATGACGCAAATGTGCGTCGTGTGGCAGCGAAATTGCGAACAACCTTTACTTTTTATTTGCGGATGTTTTAATAACTGCAGGAAATCGAAAGCATGCGAAAGAGGATATTTGATTGAAATGCTATACATACATTCTATGTATGACTGTGAAATACCCTAAACGGTGTCGATTACACAACCTCCTCAGATTTCAGAGAGGACGGGAAGAAGATTGACGAATAAAACGAGAAAACTTCTGGCTCGAAAGGCGTACGACGCTGGTGCTGTGGCAGTAGCAATACCTTCATACCCGGACAAGTGAAAATCGACATGGCATCACTTCGAAATTCCAGTATGTCAACAAGGAATTCGTGATTGTTAATTTGTACTCGCATTGATTATCAGTAAGGACAGACGTGAGAACACCCAGAAATTTTACTTACCTCCGAGATGCGCAAGTTTCTTAGAGATTCAGGAGGACAATTCTATGAGGGGACCGTTTATTGAAGACAACCAGTTAATTGCATTCATAAGTTTCTGAATATACTGTCCAACTGATTTAAAAAGGGTTACCGGTGAACCTCATCTTTTAATTGAAATATTCTCACAAGCAATCAGAATAATGCCAATGAATGAATTTAATGCAGCAAAATAATCGACACAATTTCAGGAATATTCTCCCAGTTAAACTGGTATAGGAGTATATATAATACACTATTCGGTTTACATTTCTCTACGAAACGCATCCTTTAGTAACGGTACAGAATAGAATTACAACTTACTATTTCAATAGTACGGTCACCGACCAGTATTCATGCTCCAGTTATTTTCAGAAAACACCAAAAAGTAATCAAATCCTTAATTTAAGTGTAAATCGGTCGACCGTCTCGTATACATACAGCGTGAATCATTTTAGAAAACGGAAGGGCTTGAAGTTCTTGAGGGAGAAGTAACTCTGGAAGAGGTTTACCGGTTCTAATACCCATGCATCATAAGGACAACGACAAGTAGCTGACCTGGCAGAGAGGGATGTGCACTTCTCCAATGGAGTCGTCCCGGGAAAACCTGTCGTAGTCGAAGACGTGGAGGTGCAGCACTCGGCTGTTCAGTTTCTGGATCGGGAACTCTGTGTGACAACGGAAAAAGCCATCAAGAAATAAAATGTACGTACTCGTGTTCTTAAATTCAGCATTAGAATTCAGGCTAGTCATCAACTGCCCCAGTGTTTACCATGCGTAGATTTACTTGTTATTGACCCAACTCAAGGCAGAACTGTCTCGTTGAACTGAGCTCTAAACGCCTGATGCAAACGAAGGGTGTTTTTGCACTTTACCTGAAGCATATTTTTAGCTTTTCTCGAGTTCTGGGTTACGATTATCTCAAAATTCTATAGGAATATGAGAGCATGACTGAAATTTTGATGTACGTTGTTATTATGGTTTCTAAAAGTTGATTTTAAAAATAAGACCACTTCGCAAACAGCAATGATCAAAAGAAATAACTTGTACTTTTAAGAGAAGACCACCCGGCAAACAACGATGATCCTGCGAACCAGAAAACAATAGGAGACGATAGAAACACGTCAGAATCTCAGAAATAAAAATCGCCTGTCATTCAACTTTAAAAATAAACTACGGATGTTCCAGAGAATTTTACTACATCGTCATTTTAAGCTAACACATTGAAGCATCTGCAGATAAAAGTTCATATCAAGGTTCACGTTTTCAGTGAACATAATTAACACCTTTCGTACGAAAACATTTTTAAGGCAAAGAGTGCACTTGATATCCGGAGAGTTCATCAATTCCTTGACCGAAAATGGAAGCCAAGTTCAGAGTCTCTAAAGCAAAACTAATCGAGGACAATGAAGTAGGAGACATGAAACAAAATTGGTGGGAAAATGCCTTGAGATGAAAAGTCGAGAGCTGGTAACGCCAACTGGCATTTTAATTAAATGCAAATGAAGTTCATTAGAGGGCCAAGTTGCGTCCTGCATCACTTCGAAATTTACAAGAGAGCCAAAAACAAGACTCTGCAGCTCATGAACCTTATAATTAAGGTCAGCGTCACACGGCTTGCGACGTCAGCGTCTGAGCGAGCCCGAGGACGTCCGCTTGAAACCGGCAGCTGGACCATAGTTCTGGTCACCATGTCCATATCAACACAACGATGTCAAAAATTATTCAAGTTGCAATTCTATAATAACAGACATAAAAATAGACTAAAATAACGATGAAAGTCATTTGAACTTTTGCTGAACCTAAATTTAACGTTTAAATATGATTTGACATTGGCATGGTACAAGGAGCTGAACCTTAGTTAGTGGGTTCCAACATCCACGTTGGCACATTGACATCGAAAAATTATCATAGCAAATTTTAATGACAAAAAGTTACAGAATATATTATAGAAGACACATAAATTTATTGTAATACGTGTTGAACCAATGTGTAACGTGCAAATGAATTTTACAAGTGTAAGATATATACAGTAGGAGGGCGGTCTTAACGGATATCAATAACAACTTCTAGAAAAAGTATCGAAAATAACCGTCCTTAATAACATCGATCGTCGGGCATAAATGTTATAAGTTACAACTCATGGCATAAAAATGAAAAATAAGCGTTTTCCCTGAAGGTCATCTGACATGAATGGGTTAATTTAAGTAGGGCACACGTGAACAGCTGCACCTGAGTCACGTGTGGTTATGGAGAGGCTGTTGCTGCTAATTCGTTTCCTTGACATACTATGTATAACTATAAGATATAATTGTTATTAATAGACGCTTGAATTCTTGTACAACCTTAAAGCTGTGAGGTTCGATAAAAGCGGTATCTCCTCAGCCAGAAGTTGCATTCATGGTGAAATGCAATGGAAAGTTGGTAAAATAGGTTTGTGTGTGTATGCATCAATATCCTGTACAGAGACGACCCGTGAAAAGGAAACGGCAAATTGACACAAAGTCGTTCGTGTTAAAAAAAGATTACACGGCACCCTGNCGGGGGACTGGCGACTGCACACTCGCTCTGGAGTTGGTCAGCAACTCGGCATTTATTGGTCCTTTGTGCTGCGAGGATGAGCACTATATTCTGCGCTCTATATTTCCGAGTATCTCGGATGTATGCACTTCCGGGTGGTTTGAATGTACACATTTCCGAGTATCTCGGATGTACACATTTCCGAGTAGCTCGGATGTACACATTTCCGAGTAACTTGGATGTACACATATATATCCGAGTAGCTTGGATGTACACATTTCCGAGTAGCTTGGATGTATTTGAGTGCCTTCCCGCGAACTGAATACGAGTTCGGAGTGCTGCTCGCGAACCTTGATTTGAACGTTTCTGAAGTGAAAGCCTCATCAAAAGCTTCCAGGTTTATACTCGTGGAAAAAACGCTTTTAAAAAATATTCCCTTTCGGTAGCTTGCTAAGAAAAAGAAGGCGCGTCACGTTCGTCTTGCACGAAATGCTAACGTCACTCACAAGTAGACGTAATCTGAGGATGTTATAAAATTCTTTTTGCCATACAGTGTCGTTAAATAAGTAAATACCTCATTTGCTCCTTTGACAGTTGATGAAGAAGGCATGAACAGGCATGAAGGTATTAGGCCGTAGCTTAGAAAGCTTTCACTCGCAATTAGCTATATACCAAATCAAAATCCCATCGAATTTTTATTAGTTCTAAACGCAATCAACAGAAATTGTTGATTTTGAAACTTGGAGTCCTCCAAACCATGAATGTTGCTTCATATATTTCCAGAATATCCTCGGAGGAAAAGTACATTTTTTCGTAAAGCGTACTAGCATTTGTGCCGCGGCTCATTAACGAGGGCGAAAAACCCTTCTTTTTCCAGCGCAGTAGAAATTAAACTCTTGGATGCGAAAACTTGGCTTCATGTAGACGCCCTTTCGTGTTGAGCTACTCCTATGACTGTTACATTCATGAAACCACTTGACTTCTGGATCCAAGATTCCTGGTCTGTTTGAAAACGGGCGTGTATCAAAAGCTAGGCAAAAACGGATTTGGTGTGTTTGAAAACTGTTTAGATAGACGACGTTTTGTGACCTAACGTGAGGAGTAAAATTAGGCTTCATTTTTAGGAAACTAATTCCAGAAAAAAACACTCGCGGAGTAAAGACCACTCAATTAAGTTTCGAGCACTTCAGAACCGTGTTCATGAGTTCATATTCCCGTTGCGATAAGCGACTTCAAATAAAAATTTGACCATTTGATTAAATTGGCCAAACTGCATTACGGGCAGAATCTGATTGGTACATTTCAAGAGAAGGATCGTGTAAAATTTGTTTTCCATTATGAGAAGATTGCATTCAACACAACGGGGAGTCAATTAAACACCCTCCAACCCGCAGTTAACACTCGCATTGGAAAAGTACTCCAATGCAAATGGTTCCATTAGGCATCAATCCATATCGAGTGCGCTTCGTCTTGATGGGCGAAGTTTGAATCGAAATCAGTATAATTGCAAGGAAGTTGGGACGCTTTCGCATAGCTCGTCTATCTACAAACCCATAAACAGAAAATCAGGACAGATCCGTTCCGATGAAGTTGAAAAGCTTTCCGAATTGAAATTACCGTCACTTGTACTGTTTCATGATGGTCATTTGGTAAAAATCACGGAATAAGTTACAGGAAAACTGCAAACAATATTTAGAAAAATGTATAAGTTGCTGATTTTTAAGTCTAGCTGGTCTCGTGATCGCGTACCGTCATCAGATTCCCTAGCTTCATCAATATTAGCAGATATGAGCGGTGACATCTGGACGTGTTTTCCTGGAGATCGAGTTTCTCAATACCACGAAGAAACGCCGATGCCCGCACATTTCTTATTCGAGAGTGCCGCAAGGTGTGGGTGAAGAAGATGGAGAGACGCGACTGTAAAGAAACTCCTGACCCTTATCTAACTCTCGTTCGACTAGCTGCCCTCCTGATGCACGGGAAATAAAGAGAATACTAGAATCGCAAGACGTTTTCATGCCCTAGGCTGGTATCAGTAAGTGTGACGTGAACTAAATAGGAGTGTAGCACAACAAGCAAAGTGGGAGAATCAGACGCTGACACACCCCGTTTTGGAACCGAGTTCGAATGTGGACAATTTTGCAGTTTAACTGTGAAATGCGATTAGGGATTGATGAGCAACAGTGGGAATGGAGTTTCCGTAAAGATGTGTTGACAACCTTTATAAATTACTTGACTAATAATAATGATGCTTCCGACAACGATGTGTAGAAGCGGTCGAAGTAATTTTCAAACAATGAAATACAGGATGCGGCATTCAGTCCTGAATTTTTGAAAGGGGGTGGTGGGAGCCTAGACAGCTAGAAAGGGGGTGATGGGAGCCTAGAAAGCTAGAAAGAGGGCAAGGTGAGTTGTTAGGAAAGTTACCGTTGTGTTCCCCAAGTCAAAATGTTTCAGTCACCCTGGAATAATGATTTAAGCAACAACGGTCGCTCGCCCTGAAAGCGTTCTATCAAAGTGGTCGCCATGCAGCCGCTCAGAGTCGACTACGGACCCATTTTCAAATTATTCGTAATTGGCTAGTGCCTTCGGGACACTCAATGAAGATGTGGGTCGAAAAAATTGAAAACATCGATGGAACAGGAAAAGAGGAGGCAATAGGAGATGAACACGATCTCGCGTGAATGTTGAACGCGTGAGGGTTGCTGAGGGAAGAACGTCCTGGAGATCAGTGCATCGACTGACTGCTTCGCTTGGAATGGCAGACAGGACCGTCAGACAGGACCGTCAGACAAGACCGTCCGATTGGATCTTGAAGTTAGACTAGCACCATCACCGACACAAAATTCAAGTGACTCAGGCCATGAACGACAACAGTTTTGCTGTCCGTTCGACGGCGTTGCTGCGAAAGGTTTTAGCATACGATTGAAGAAAACGAGAAACATGTTCATAACTTGTGGATGAGCGACGAGGCACATTTTCACCTTCGAAAAATGTGGAAATTCAAAATTTTAGTTATTGGAGTGATCATGACCCTAAGCAACTCCATCAGAGACCCTTCCACTTAACCAAGGTAACAGTTTGGTGCGCAATGTCCTCATTGAAAATCATAGACCCGTATTATTTGCGAACGAATAAAGGCAATCTGCTTCCGTAAATGTTGAGCACAATTCAGAAATGTTAAGGTCATTCTTTATTCCTCAGCTTAGTCAACATGCAGTGAATGGTTGAACCATGTTTCAGCAAGATTGAGCCACAAGTCACACAGCCAGCGTGAGCATGAATGTTCTCAACTATGTTTTTCTAACTGGGGTAATTTGCCTGAATAGAGCGATTTATGGCCTCCCTGTTCACCCGACCTTGCAGCGTGTGATTATTTCTTGTGGGGAGCCTAAAGATTATGATGTACGAAGAAAGACCTCGTACGGTTGATGAACTTAAGGCAAGAATCCTGCAGGAAATTATGGTATCAATGAAGTTTTGAAGTATGCGTCCGTCTATTTTTTACAGCTATTTTAAAACTTCAGGATTGGCTGCCACCAATCTACGGGAAAGATTTTGTCCAAAAGGCTCCAAAAAATGAAGCATCGTATCAGCACTTGCGCTCAGCTCGCTGCAGCAGGAGTTAGGAGGTCGGTACTAACATATAAGATAAAAAATGAAGCAATACTTGGCGAGGAAAAATATACGGAGGCAACGAACAAGAGGTAGATTGTACGGTAGGTACGGTAGGAATTCGCAATTGAAGATAAATGATGAAATTCATCGTCTAAACGTACACCCTGCCTGTAAAATACGTGTTATAGCTTCTACCATGAATAGCTAGGGTAACAAGCATATAATCAACGTACGTTCAAAGAGAATTTCCTCAAACGCAGCTCCAGTTCTGTGTTGGCGTTACGAGCAAACATCATTCAAGTTCCGGCTTTGGAGGGCAGCACGGCCATACGCCTCGCCTCCTGACTCCATGTAAAGCGCCCCCCCTCCTTCCTCCTCTTTTAGAATGCGATACCGAAGTGTTCTCTGAAGAGGTTATGAAGCACAGATATGCTGACCAACTCTGTCCTTTTCTTGGATGATTATTTTTTTTCTGTAACGTATAGGAAGAATGCCAGACATGACAGTTTGCTAGCGATCATACAGTAGATCTTGTAATCAACGATCTTTACAAAAAACATGTATTGCTTCGTAAAATATTAATTATTTTCATTAGAATTCACGGAGATTTGTAAAAAAATTCACAGGCGGTCTCATGGTACGGTTAGTTCCTAAATTATAAAAGCTTGATTCAATGTCTCGACTCCAATACAAAGTTTTATAAATGTTACCACGTCAATCCTCTTTGCTATCTCAGCTTTGAGCCTCCTTTGCTCCAGATCATCTGTATTATCACACATCACTCATCGAGCAGCGGGTGTCGTCCAAAATACAACGTGTTGTCAGGTCTCCACAGCGTCGTCTCCGCCTTTGAATCCTATATTTTGAAGCGCGTGTTCCAAGTTTCCCGTGTAACTCGACGCAAGAGTTTCTTCTTCCTAAGTTTTCTCAGTAAAATGATTTCAACAGTCACTTCGCCACGTGTTCTCGGGGTCGCTTGTAGTTTTATTCTCTACACCGTGCTTTACTGTTGAAATGAAATTTTCAACAAATTTAGCACACGACCATGCCTTTGGAATTTCTTTGCTTCATCTTGCTCTGTACTTTTCTCTGAACTTCTCGCGCAAATTTCAAAGTTCTTTCGGCGGTGTGAGCACGTTCGCGAGTTTCTTTTGGCGAGAGAAGGAGCGGCGCTGAACGAATCTTGAACCTACAAGTGGGAAAACTCTCCGTGAAATTGAAAGCGCAAAGTTAGCTTGCGCTGGTGGTGGTGCGGTGGGCAGGGTTGGACTGGTGAAGTCATCGCGAGCTGTCAGTGGGTCCGTCATCTGGGTCCGTCATCTGGGCCCGTCATCTGGGCCCGTCATCTGGGCCTGTCATCTAGGCCTGTCATCTGGGCCTGTCATCTGGGCCCGAGAGATGCCAGTCATCCGAAATACATGGCTGTATCTCGGCCTAGATGAAGCCTTTATCGTCTTAGGCTGCAGTAATCAACGACGGTCACGTGACTTTGAATGATTCATATTATGGGAAGTAATTTGGAGAATAATACACTTCATGTGCATACATAAATTGACAAGGTTATATTCATATTTGTAGCGAGAAATGAATTTGAGAGCTCGTGTGTCAGGGATGTCATTTGTATGATACTTTATATTAGGTAAGTAATACGGACTCTACGTCTGGGAATAGTTACAGAACGAGTATTACCAGCGAACACAATTTAAGTCAAGAAATGAAATAGTAAGAAAATCATTTCGGAGATTGATCTTCCTTTCGGGAAGCGGAGTTATATTGAAAAAATAGGTCCGAGTGAACACGTAAGGAAAATTTGCCTCTCTTGACAAGCTTTCAATTATAATTGCATTGAATTTTATAATTCATGCATAATTTAATAATTTTAGAGACCAATAAATAACTTCATACATAACTGAAATGAAAGTTTTAATCAAATATTGTACAGTACATCCAACATAACAGTATCGCTATGGAGAACTCACTCGGACCCTCTTCGGCAAACGTCTTCTAATGCCACCATGAAAAACGATGGTGGCCCCCATCGAACTCGAACCAGTTTGAAACAGACGATATATTGATGATACCTTTGTTCTGTTTCGAGATGTAACTCGTGCTTCTAAATTTCTGAAATACATCATTGATGAACGTTCTGACATAAAACAATTCTGTTCTGAAACTAGAGACAACAATCGGTTAAGCTTGTTTGATGCTCAATTAATGAAAATTCCAAGCCATTACGAAACTTTGGTTCACAAAGAAAAGACGTTCACCCACTTGGGATTGAAATTTTATTTCTGTTACCTTTTGCATATAGTCTCAATCTGGTTCCTTGGTCGGTCAAGAGATCTTTCAAAATTTTCGCTGCATAGTGACATTCTTGAAAAACTCATATGCAGTTAACTCGTTTCAAATGAAATTCATTCAAAAGCAGTTCTGCAAAGCATCGAGAAATATTGATAACGTTAAGCCTAAGGTATCAACCAAGGACCGTAAAGCCATATAATCGTACATTAATTTACAGTTTTGTGGTCCTAATAGCTGTCGAATTCGTGGCAAACTTTTGTGCAATGCAAAGGGCTTTGAGACGCGCTGCTCCAAGTCGGGATAATTTTCAAGCCAATTAACTCCATTCAAAATTATTTTTGCTTT